>SNQJ01S0019810.1:66773-92206 GCA_010110895.2 Picea sitchensis
TTTGTTTTTCTTAACTAATTGTGTATTGAAGTCTCTCTTATAGGTGGCACCATTTTTCCAACCCTCTATTTTGAAAGGATTTGAAGTGATTGATTCTCTACTTGGAGATTATGAGGATATATGTTGATATTTATATTATTTCAAGCTATTTGAAGAATATCCCTCCACATTTCACCAAAGAAGGACCGCATTGCCCAAATAAATTCCAAGCACAAGCTTGTTTTCTTCTCCTCTCTCATTATTTTCTAAACGAAAAGCATTTGGTTACTTTATTTCATGTCATCTAGATTTTATTTGAAAGATTAATTTTAGTGTCTAGTATTTCATGCATAAATATTAGATCTAGTTTCAATTCTTTCTTATTCAAAAGAGTAGATCTAAGTAGGTTTTTGTTGCAATTTTCTATAATTTTTATTAAAATTATTAAGTGAGAAAGTTCCTCTAGTTTGCATTGTAGATCTAGCTACTTAGGAGTTTTTAGCTTGTTGTTTTAGGACAGAAAACAACAACACCCTAAAGAGCCTAGTTTAGCCTCATTTAAAGTTGCTAAAAACCCCTAAAAGGTTGCATTTTTGCATAAGAAAAAGTTCAGAAAATTTTGGTTAAGTATTCCCCTTTTTCATTTTAGTTTCCTAAAGTGATTTTTAACATTTTCTAATAACATTATTTGTTTGTTTTTAGCAGGTCCATCATAAAACAAGGGGAAACTTTGGCGAAATCGGAGCTAAAGTGAAGAAAACTTAGTCCAAGTTGGAACCCTTGAAGACCAACACCTTGAAAGAACCTTTTGTAATCATTTCCTTTAATTTTGATACATTCTATAAGGATCCAAAAGTTCTAAAAAAATGAAAAAGAGAAGTTAGTTTCTCGGTTGTAATAGGAATTAATAAAAGCAGGCCTTATAGTGCCCAATTTCTCCTTCCCCTTTAGGGGGATCAGTGGTGTGGTGTGTGTTTATCGTTCTTTTGGTTTCTTGTTTTTTTATTTTCTCACATAATATAAAGCAATAAATCAATCAATCAATCTTAACCACAACACTTAGATTAGTTTATTTTTGGAAAAGTAATTCTTTAATTGTTAGTTTAGTTTTTGTTTCAGTTTCGCATTTTCATTGTTGGAAAATAAACCATCCCCTCAAATCCTTGCAAGAGGCTGGTCAATGTGGATTAGTAATTAGAGAACATTTCAATTTTCACAATTTCCTTTCAGTAGTTCTTTTTTTTTAAATAAACCTTCCCCTCATCTCTCTGGTGTATGCTCTGAACCCTTGCGAGTCTAGCTCGATCATGGGAACTCATAATAACCGGGGTTGGTCATCACGGAGTAGTTTTAGTTAGGGAAATATCAATAGTTGTTATCTCAATGTGAGGGAAACCGCATGAAGAGAGTGTGTGAATTTAGAGGGGAAATTTGAGATCTAGGAACTCCCCGTGTTGGACCTCTGACACCTTCATTGAACTTACTAGTGAAGCCTTTGGGGTTTTGGTAAGTTCTCATCATATTTCCAAAAAATGAGATAGCCTATAGAGAGGCCACACTTTTGTTTCTCAAACATTTTGTTTTCAAGGAAAATAAATTTTACCTCATTAATATACTTTCAAAGGACAATCTAATAAAACACGCATTACAACAACTTCCCACGATAATTTTAAGGAGTTGGTCTCATTTTTCATATCCTTACTTCATGAGTAGTAATTTGTTTCATTCATTTTATTTATGATTTGTCTAATAATCTTATGATTACTTGCAGATATTTGTATCCTTTAATATATCTTGTGCAAGTAATTTATACATTGGATATTTATTTTCATCAATATTATCTATTGAATGTGAATGAATGTTGTATGATTTGCTTTAATATAATTGTCTTCTTTGCAATGAAATCCTAGATTTACTTTTTGTACTTATATTAGTTTTTAATCCTTAGTATTTTTTTTAGGGACTACACTCCTTGGCTTTGCTAGGGGTTGGCCTAGATGGAGGAGTTGAGGATCAAGTGACAACACCTTGACTCAAGACTTGCCCCCAAGGACACACTGAGCGGATTGAAGATTTCTTCCACGTTACCCAAAGTGTGTATAAAGGTGGAAATAAACATAATGAGAGAATATAGTTCCTTATCTCTCTTGTATCCCCCTGTTCATCTTTTCTCTCAAAGTGACTTTTTCTTTATTTTTAATATTCCTTAATAAAATCACTTTATTAATTAATTAACCTTTTTTCCTCCAAAAAGTTATTTTTTTGTCCTTATGGCTTCTCCAGCCACTGAAAGTCACTTCTCATCATATTACCCTGTAGTTCTCTTCCTCCCAATTCCAATGAGCTATTACACTTATAGGTTTCTCCAAGTATTATGCCCAAAATGAACTCTTTAGTGAATTTAATTAAAATATGCTCCATAATAACTCAAAATTATGAAAATCGTTAGAATGCAACAAAACCAAAGACAAGTTGTGTGAAGGGGATCCTAATTATGAAATATTATGAACGACACAAATATGGCCCAATAAAACCCCTCAATATATCTTGAACTCACTATCACCCCCATTTGGCTACTCTAGTAGGCATCCCACTCTGTAACATAGGGACATCCAAAAATGGGGACATTACAGACCTAATGCATTTCCATAAGACTCTAGATAAATAAATAACATTGTAATATACATTAGACACTAGACTCAAAGAGAACACATTAAGGCCTAACCATTATTACACACTCTAGCTTTGGAGGAGGTGAGTGAAAAAACCTAGAAATTATAAATCGCTAAAAAACAAGATGCAATTAACAAGTGAAAAAAAACTATAGAGTGTGCATTGATGATCAAGTCTTAGGGAGATGAGTATTTACATAATAAAGGCCTCATGATATCTCATTTTATTACAATTACCCCATGGGGGTATGGAACATGCATAAAAGAAGAAGAAGACGAAAAAATTTGAAGGGGCCATAAGGCCCAACTAGAATTATGAGCTCTGAATTTGAACAAGTGCCTTGTTCAATCGTTATGTATCATATTTAGTCCTGTCTGGTACAACTATGGAGGTAATAGACCAATTCATGCAAGAACACTTTTCCTCAACCCCACATTTTCCTACAAAAGAAACTTTGAGTTTGATGCCGAGATGATGGAAAGGCTCCTTCCTTGTCTTTAGAGGATGGTACATGATGTCAATATTCATAGCACAATTAATTGGAATATAGAGATTTATCGAGATGGTACTGGACTATTTTTCTTTGATGATGTTGTTCGTTAAAGGAACTTGATTCCACATAATGCATTACAATTTAGAACTTTAAATTTTTAAAATCCAATTATGTGTTTTATTTGAAAGTTGAATTATGTTTTCTTTATTTTTTGTTTTCCACTGTAATGAAATGTAATTTAATTCTCTTTTTTTCTTATTTTTTGTAGATGTTTGGTGGTGAAACTATGGTGCAAGGGCACCAAATGTACAAAAATTTGTCATCCAAATCCTCACTCAAACCTATAGCACTTCGGGATCTGAACGCAATTGCAGTGTATTTGAAAAAATACTCTCAAAGAAACACAAGAGGTTAGAAATTAGAAATTCAATGAAGAAACTACATTTATTGTAATTTATGACCCTCAAGACTCATTAAATTTTGTATGAACCTCTTACAAGTTGGATTTCCCATGTCTCAATGACTTGGTATATGTCCATTACAATCTTCGACTATGGATGATGCAAATGGAGAGAACATAGGATGTGGATTCCATTTCCTTAGACAATATTGATGTATTGTCTACGTGAAGGGTGGAGTATGAGGTGATTATCATGGAGGAGGCACCTTCATAGTTAGAGGAGGAACAATAGGAGGAGGAGAAAGAGGAGGAGAAGAAGAGGAGAAACTTGAATACATCATGGAGGGTGATGTGATAAAATCAACACCACCTTCTACACAGCTTGATGCACCTAGTTCTACACCCATTAGTCACCATCAAACATTTGGTGTAGGGCCAAGGCCTTCTACTATCAAGGGCAGGCCTGGAAAACAACCCATGACCTTTTCTTGTAAAAGGGGAAGAGGGAATTGACATCAAATAGCTAGCTTATAGTTTTGTTTCTTTTTTCATTGTACATATACCTCATTATGTTGAGATACATTTATATATGTGATCCCATTTTGTATTGGTTCTCCACTTTTGAGTCCTTGATTAGAAAACTATCAGGGTTCAATATTCAATATCGAATTTGATGTATAATTTTTTATTTGGCATCCACTACATCATACACATATCAGTGTTTTCTCCATATTCATGTGCCGATGTGTTTATTTAATGTTGTTGTTGTTTTATATGTTTAAAATTTTGAAAAAAATGAATATATTTTGTATTTTTTTATGTTTGTCGTGGTTTGTCGATTTTTTCGTTGATGTTTCTCTGAAGATGTTTTTGGAACCCTCACCATTTTTTTGTTGATGCCGATATTATCAACACTAGTTTGACTCCATACCCAAGTGGAAAAGGCACTCATATTTCCATTCCCAACAATTTAAATTTCATCTTTTTATTTTTGTTTTCTGCAATCTAAGGTTTTATAACAACATTATCATTATTAGATTAGAATTCACATCTTTTTTTAATAGACTTGAGCTTTTAAGAAAAATCGATGGTTCTTTTGTGACAGATCTAAGAAAATGATTTTCTTTAGTTTCACCTATTCACTTTGTTGTTCTAAATATCTTTAAATATTTCACTTTGTTAGATCTAAAATCATAAAGTGACAACTCCACTAGATCTAACAATTTCACATTTCATAAGGGAAAAATTCTGGTTTTTCTTTCCCAACATCTCATGGATTTGCTCAATATCTAACCTCTTAGATTGCTATTAATTATTTCTAAAGTAGATTTTTTAAGTACTAGATCTGAAATTCATCTTTTAAAGGTTCATAAAAACAAATCTAGTAAGCTTAAGTATTCCAAGAGAAAATGGCCACCACTCGCAACCAAGACCTACAATCTTCCATCAATCAAGCGACCTCTGAAATTTCCTCTACCAATTCTCGCCTTGTACAATTAGAAACCCACGTCGAGCAAAAATTTGACACCATGGATGCCAAATTCATGAACCAATTTAACACCCTCCAGTCTGTTGTCAACCAGTTGTTGCACCGCTCTTTGGGTCCTTCCTCCTCGAACCAACCAAATGTTATTGAATCCTCTCATTCTCTGCATTTTCAATCCAACTCCTTTCAGCATGACCCCCATCTTCCCTATGTCGAGGTCAATAAATTTGATGGCTTCGATCCTACAGGTTGGCTCACTCAAATGGAGCATTATTTTTCTCTTCATGGTATTACTGATGAATTGGCCAAACTTCGCTATGTTGTCCTCTATATAGATCCTGAACGATGGAAATGGTGGAAATGGCATAAAAATTCACGTAAGGGGTATATTTCCTAGACCCTGTTTGTTGATGAGCTCTATGATCTCTTTGACACTGATACCCACTATCTCGGTCATTTGACCAATTTGAAACAATCAGGCACCCTGCAAGACTTTATATATGCTTTTGAGCATTTGGCTTTTCGAACCAAGGGCATGTCAGATGCTCTCTTCCGTGAATGTTTTATCAGTGGCCTAAAGGATGAAATCTGATCCTAGGTTCTCATGGCCCGCCCTTAGACTTGGTTGGAAGCTACTAAATGTGCTAAAGAATCCCAACAAGTTTTTTTTTCCCAGAACAAAAAACCCTCTTTTGTTCCTTGTCATTGCCCTACTAATCCTTACCCCCTGTCACCCCCCTCAAGGTCCAGAAATTAACTAGGGCTGAAATGGTTGAAAGGCAATTGAAGGGTCTTTACTATAATTATGATGAAAAATATTTTTCATGGAACAAGTGTAAGGAACAAAATATTTTATCACCATTTCCGAAGATTTTCCTAAAGAAGATGTGATAGTTCCAATTGTTGAAGAGCCCTCCCTTACCGATGCTACCCCAGAGCCCGATGACCCACCTGAAGTTGAACCACTCATTTCCCTACATGCTCTCATTGGTTTCTCTACTCCCCAAACCTTCAATCTCATTGGCTATATTAAGAATAGGAAGGTCATCATCCTGGTTGACAGTGGTAGCACCCACAATTTTATCCATCGTCGCATTGCCTAAGAAACCAATTGCTATATCTGTGCTATAAATAAATTTCAAATAATGATATCTAATGGTGGGTCCATGAAATGTGGTTGGCATTGTGAAAATATACATCTTCATATTGGACATTACCACCTGAAATCCCATATGTTTTCCATTGAAAGGGGTAGGTGTGACATTGTGCTAGGTGTTGAATGGTTACACACTTTGGGTCCCATTTTTATGGAATTTAAGGAACTAACCATGAAATTACAATAGGAGGGACAAAGGTATCGCTTCCAAGGCCTCACAGTTGGTTCTCCTGATATTATCAATTCCCATTGCATGGAAAAAATCCTCAATAAAGGCCACTCTAGTATTATTGTTCAAATCCATTATATTCATGTGGTTGAGACACCCTCTATGCATCTTGGCCTCCAAACTATTATCTCCAAACACCAATATGTTTTTTCCACTCCTCAGGGACTTCCACCTTCTTGTGGTTTTCATGCTCATTCCATACCCATTTTTCCTGGCAGTCTCCCCCCCAATGCTCACCCTTATCATCATCCCTTTGCCAAAAATAATGAAATTGAGAAAATTGTGTAGGAATTGCTCCAAGTAGATGTTATCCGCCCCAATACCAGCCCTTATTCTTCTCATGTGGTCATGGTACTTAAGAAACAAGGTACTTGGCACATGTGTCCTGAATTTCGTGGCCTCAATAAACTAACCATCAAGGACAAGTTTATGATTGTTTTCATTGATGATGTCTTGGACGAGTTGAGTGGTGCTCAGTATTTCACCAAAATTGATCCGTGTTCAGGATATCACCAGAGCCGTATCCAAGATGTTGAAATCCCCATTTCTTATTTTTGAACTTATGAGAGTCATTATGAGTTCTTGGTCATGCCATTTGGCCTATGTAATTTCCCATACACCTTCCAAAGCCTCATGAATCATGTCTTCCATCCTTTTCTCCTTCATTTTGTCTTAGTTTTCTTTGATGATATTCTCATCTACAGTAAAACTTTGCAATCCCATCTTTCCCAAGTGGATTAAGTTCTTCATCCACTCTTTGAACATCAACTTTTTCTCAAACACTCTAAATGTGCCTTTGGCGCCTCAGAAATTGAGTACTTGGGTCATATTGTTGGAAAGGATGGTGTTTGGGTGGATCCTAAGAATATTGAAGCCATCAAGGATTGGCCTCTCCCCAAGACTATCAAAATCTTGCATGGTTTTTTGGGTTTAACATGATATTATCGTAAGCATTTTTACAATTATGGAAATATTGCGGTGCCTCTCACTGCTCTACTTAAAAATAATTCTTTCACTTGGACTCCCACGGTTGATCAGGACTTTCAAGAATTAAAGGAGGCTATGTGCACTACTTTGGTCTTGGCCCTTCCTGATTTCACAAAGACCTTTGTCCTGGAATGCGATGCCTCCAGGAGAGGAATTAGAGCATTCCTTATGCAAGAGGTCAGACCTTTGTCCTTTACAAACAAACAATTTCTAGACCACTATTTGAGCCAATCAATCTATGAAAAGGAAATGTTGGCTATTCTGCATGCAATACATCTATGGCGCCCTTATATCTTGGGATAATGCTTCCAAATTAAGACAAATCATCAAACCCTTAAGTATTTTATAGAGAAACGACCTTCCTCTCCAGAGCAACAAAAATGGATAACTAAGATCTTTGGATGTGATTATGAGATCATTTATGGTATTGTTCTAGTTATATAATTGTTTCTCTTCCATTTCTAGCTAATTATTTATGTTCTACATACTATTTTATAAATGGAATACTACATTTTCATTAAATCCACAATTTAATTTCATACTTGCTAAATCGTGATTCGTGGTGAAGGAAGACTATTGCTAAATGTTCATGGTTTTCAATTTTCACTTGATCGTTTGAGCAACATTGTGGCATAATTACTCTTCACTCTTCTTCAACTTTATAGCAAGTAATCCCTCTCATGGTTTAACTCTCATGTGCTAAATAACACACATTAAGGCTTCTAAATTTCATGTGCCTATTGGTTATATTTATCATCAAATTGGTTATTTAATTCTCATGGGAATAATTACCTTGATGGATTTCAATTTCATGGTGCATGATTGAGTTGAATCAATTCCTTAAGAAAATCACTCTTAAATTTGTTCATTTCACCTAAGAGATTTTCAACTTGAATTAACTAAAGCCTAAAAGTTTCAAAACTAATACAACAATTAGTATTGAGTTAACCTTTTAGGGATACCCCCCTTGACTAGGAGTTTTCTTTAGTCAAAAGTGACGCAAAGCCACTGAGGTGACAGTGGGTGTGATGTAGGATCATCACCCTCATCATTCAATGAGACGTAGTGGAGGAAAACTCAACATCCAACGCAGTGCATTTAGAGTTGGTTTGGAGTCCAAGGAGGGCACGTCACCTTAGATTTAAAAAAAAAACTTTGTAATTAAAGGCCCTTTAATATTTTGAGGAAAGAGCCATTGTATGCACTCCAGATTGTTCAAATCGTCTTAAATTTCCTATAGGATTGTACATATCTCGAGCATCGGCTCATATATGGGATGTAATTATCCATTTAATGTAATAAAATTAGTGGTAGGTTGCCTTAATTGTGAAATGATAGCACTATAATAGTCTAGAGGGAGGGCTCAAGAAGCCCCCTCATGTATAAATGTATGTATCTATGCCCAAAAGAGGTTGTTGAAGTTTATTGTGATTTATGTTGAAGAGAGTTGTAGAGAAGAAGTTGAGAGCTATAAGAACTCTTGTAGATATTTTGTTGGAGTAATATAACAGAGGAGATTTGCTTCACATGTCTGAGTTTTCTTATCTCTGAGTTAAATGGGTAATGTTGTGTTATTTTATTTATGTGTTTTATATTCTTGAGTATTCATTTTATGATTAGAYGTGTGAATCTTTGATGTTCCATAATTTTCAATTTTTTCTCTTGTGAAAATCTGGTGCAAGGAGTGCACAGTGCCCGCAAGGAGTGAGAAGAAAAAGTTTTGTCAGACTCAATAGTTCATGAGAGACAACACGAAGCTTTGTCGATCAAGTGCAAGGAGTACACAGTTACTCAGTGGAGTATAGAAGTTTGAAGAAGACCCGTGCAAGGTGTACACTGGGCCGACACTTATTCAAGTGTTGAGAGAGACTCAAGGAAGATGAACGTAAGGAGTGTGCCAGAGGTCTGAAGCACCTTAGGGAACAAATCTCATAAGAGATAGCAACTAAAGTCCCTTGGAGGGAAGAGTTTATTACTTTAAAGTTCGAGAATATGAGATCCATTCAGGAGGATCCAAATCCTTTTGTATCCATTAGATCTGGAGGAGTAATGCAGGGTTTAACCCTTGAAGTCCTTCAGACTTCGTGAATTCAAATATTTTTCGTGTTTAGGTGAAAAGGAGATGGAAATCCCGAAGTTTCGGAGTTCGAAATTGATCTAGACTATTTATTAGAGGAAGACACACATTTTCAAATAAGGCGGGGATCAGAAGACTGCCTATCCGGAAGAACTAGGGTGTGTTTGTAAAAATTCACAAGATTCCTGAAGTCCCTAATCGTGGAGTAATTCCTAACCATTGATATTTGGGGGAMACGTGGCACTAGATCTAGTAGTTCAAAGGTTTGTCACTCTGGAAGGATCAAGGCATAAGTTGTTTGGATTTGAGAACTCCTAAAGGCCAAAGTTAAAAGTTAATCTTGATCGTTGATCAAAGAGGGACACATGGAGAGCATATATGACTTCTACTAGTTCAAAATTCAAAAGTCTTAAGGGGTTGTGCTGTAAAGAAACCCAAAGTCCTAAAGCCCATAATATATCTGAGTTGTCCACCCACCAGGACGTATGGACCGTCGATTGTGACCCTTCACAAGTTTTCTTGTTCAACACTCTGGGGAATTTGAAGTGTGGTGCTTCAAAAAACTCTGAAGCTCGAAATTTTGAACTTCTTTCCAACCGTAAGACTACAACGGGCGTTGTGGACCATTGATCCCCTCTGTTGTTCAGTGATCCGTGAATTCAACATTTGGGAGGAATGTCACATGTTGTTGTAGGAGCTCCCGAAGCATGGCACTCTGAAGTCCTGAAATTTTCAGAAAAAAAGAAGTTTGGTCCATGGTTTTGGCCCAGAGTCATGTGGAGAACTCTGTTGGTAAATTTGGACTCTCACAACTTTGAATTTTCACATGGGAAAAAGATAAAGGACATGTGAAGAATATTTTTGAGGGATCATCAGGGGCCCGAGAGCTAATTCAACTCCTGAATTTGAACAATCCTAGATCAGGAAGTCGTGCAGGCCTAAGGGAGTGGTGGGGTTCTACATCAAGTGGTATCATAGCCCAAATTCAACTCTGTCAAAAAAATAAAATCCAAAATCATGTCGCCCAGGAAGCACAGAGGGAGACCAGTGGAAAATGAAGCCACGAGAGAAGAAATGAGACAACTCAGTGCGAGATTAGATGCCATGGAGGTAGCACAGAGAATATCACTTGAAGATAGTGACATATGTTAAGTTGAGAGTGAATAAGTTGAAGTGGAAGAATCTCTAAGAGAACAATATTCAGAAGAACGATTGTTGAGAGTCGTTGTTAATATGTGAGCCAGAGAAAAAATAGAGGTCCCAATGTATGATGTTAATTTAGATGTGGAGGAACTCCTTGATTGGATAAGTGCCTTGGATAAGTACTTTGATTATGAGGAGTTTGATGATGAGAAGAAGGTAAAACATGTCATGACCAGAATGAAGGAACATGCAACATTATGGTGGGATGAACTGCAGGATACCAAAAGATGCAAAGGTAAATCCAAAATCTAAAGTTGGGATAGGATGGTAGAAAAATTAAAAGATAAATTCGTACCCAAAGACTATAAAGTAAACATTTTCAGTAGATTGTAGGACCTAAGGTAGAAAGGCTTTTCAGTGAAGGAGTACATTGAAGAGTTTTTTAAACTAAACATTAGAGTAGGACATAAGGAGACTGATGAGGATAAGGTTTCCAGGTACATTAATGGCTTGAGATATGAGATCTAGGATGAGAGTAGCGTGATGACCATGAGAACAATGGAATATTATTATCTAGTAGCCCTGAAATACAAAGAGAAGTTAGCAAGGAAGTAGAACCAAAGTAACAGAGGTAAAATTCCTAGCAGAGGAAAAGGAACTATCAGAGAAAAATTCCAGAAACCCAAAGAAGAAGTTGGAAAACATAACAGTTAGACAGAGAGAGGTGGAAGTTCAAGAAGAGGATACTATGGTAGAAGAAGTTATTTTCCTATAGGAAGAGGAAGAGGCATAAGAGGAGAAGTGAAGTGTTATTCATGTGGAAAGACAGGGCATATGTCTTGGGATTGTCCTGAGAATAAGGTTGCAGGAGGTGGAGAAGCTCACATTTATGAAGCACAACATAGGGATGTGGAGATAGAGATGGAAGAAGAAGTCATGAAAGAAGGAATATAACTGAGGAAAGTTCTCATGAATCCATAGAAAGAGGTAGGAGAACCAGTCCAGAGGAACAGTTTCTTTAGAACTACTTGCAAGACCAGAGATAGGGTATGCAAGGTGATCATAGACAGTGGGAGCACTAATAATTTTGTATCGATAGAGATGGTGGAAAATATGAAGTTGGAGATGAATACAAATCCAAATATGTACAATGTATCATGGTTGAAGAAAGGACATCAAGTCATGGTAAGTCGACAATGTAAAGTTGAATTTAAGATAGGTGGTTATAAGGATGAGACTTTATGTGATGTCATACCCATGGATTCTTGTCATGTTTTGTTGGGGAGACCATGGAATTATGACAGGAATTTCATACATGATGGGAGGAAGAACACTTTTACCCTTGAGAAGAATGGGTGTAAACACATGTTATTTCCAGTAGAAGATAAGGGAGTTAAAGAGGAAGTTAGTTCAAGTATACTTCTCATGGGTGGGAAAGAACCTTTGAAGGAAGAAAAAGATCCCTAGTGTTATAGTATGAGGATTTGAGATATCAATATATCTCTTGGAATGAGTTTCACATGTTCTCATACTTGTGAGGAAGTGATGCAGGAGGCATCTAGGGAAGAGGCCAAAGAGCCAGATGTTTTTAAAACTAACAGTTTGTGCATGGTAGCTGGTGCAACAGAAATATGGCCAATTGAGACTGTCAAAGAGAAAGAGAAGGGACATAAGCCAAGTTTTGTTCAAAAGGAAAATAAGAAAGAGGAGGCTCGCATAGTTGGGAGCCAAAGGAGTTTCCAAGAAGATCATTTGGTGGAATTTCTCATAAATTACAATAAGGAAGACGAACAGAGGACAATTGCAGAATTGGAACCTGTAGTAGGGGAGAGAACATACAACATGGATCTTGTTGATTTGTATGAATAATTGGAGGCCCTATGAGAAATAATAATAACCCATAGTAGCCTCATCCAACGGGTCAGGTTAGATATTGATGAAGAGGAGGAGATGCAGAAGCAGAGCAGACAGCAAGAGAGAAGTCAACCTATGGACCAACGAGACAGGGAGATAGAGGAAATTAGGAGGTTGATGTTGGAATCAACAAAGAGGAAAGTTAGAAATAGGTGGAGGATGACAAGAGAAGATCCTGCAACAGTAGCAGGACATCAACAACATCAAGGTAGAGGACCAAGTGAACAACTTCAAGTTAAATTTTGGGACCCAGGAGGACCCCAGCCATAACATCAACAAATCCATGAGAATGAACTCATGATTTCTCTCAACCAAGGAGTATGATGCAGGAGCATCACCCGCATCATTTAATGAGGTATAGTGGAGGACAACTCAGCATCCAACGCACTGCATTTAGAGCTAGTTTGGATTCCAAGGGGGGCGCGTGACCTTAGATTTTTAAAAAAAAGTGCTAATTAAAGTCCCTTTAATATTTTGAGGAAAGAGCCATTGTATCCACTCTATATTGTTGAAATCATTTTAAATTACCTATAGGATTGTACATATCTTAAGCATCAGCTCATATCTGGGAGGTAATTATTAATTTAATGTAATCAACTTAGTGGTAGGTTTTTTTTAATTGTGAAATGATAGCACTAGAATAGTTTGGAGGGAAAGCTCAAGAAGCCCCCTCATGTATAAATGTATGTATTTGTGCCCAAAAGAGGTTTTTGAATTTTATTATGATTTGTATTGAAGGGAGTTGTAGAGAAGAAGCTGAGAGCTATACGAACTCTTTTAAATATTCTGTTGGAGTAATATAACATAGGATGTTTTCTTCACATGTCTGAGCTTGCTTATCTCTGAGTTAAATGGGTAATGTTGTGTTAATTTCTTTCTGTGTTTTATATGCCTGAGTATGCATTTTATGATTAGATGTGTGAACCTTTGATGTTCCATAAGTTTCAATTGTTTCTCTTATGAAACTCTGGTGCAAGGAGTGCACAGTTCCTGTAAAGAGTGTGAAGACAGAGTCGTGTTCGACTGAGTAGTTCAGGAGAGACAACGCAAATATTTTTTGATCAAGTGCAAAGAGTGCACAGTTACTCGGTGGAGTATAGAAGTTTGAAGAAGACCTGTGAAAAGTGTGCACTGGTATGACACTTAGTCAAGTGTTGAGAGAGTCTCAAGGAAGATGAATGCAAGGAGTGCGCCAGAGGTCTTAAGCTCCTCAGGAAACAAAGCTTAGAAAAGATAGTGACTAAAATCCCTTGGAGGGAAGAGTTTATTTGTTTTAAGGTTGAGCGGAGGAGATTCATTTGGGAGGATCTAGAGCCTTTTGTAGATGTCAGATATAGAGGAGTAGCATAGGGTTTAACCCTCAAAGTCCTTTGGACTTTGTGAATTCAAATATTTTTCATGTTTAGGTGAAAAGGAGATAGAACTCCTGAAGTTCCAGAGTTTGAAATCGATATGTATCATTGATGATAGGAAGACATGTGTTTTCATATAAGGTGGGGACCAGAAGTTCGACTATCCAGAAGAATTGGGGTGTGGTCGTAAAAATTCACAATATTCCCGAAGTCCCGAATCATGGAATAATTCCTAACCATTGATAGACGGGGGACATGTGGCACTAGATCTAGTATTTTAGAGGCTTGGTGCTCTGGAAGGATCGAGGCATAAGTTGTTTGGAGTCGAGAACTTCCGAAGGTTGAAGTTAGTATCGACCGTTGGTCATAGAGGGACACATGGAGAGAATATCTGACCTTTTCTAGTTCGAAGTTCGGAAGTTGTAAGGGGTTTTGTTGTAAAGACACTCGAAGTCMCAAAGCCCGGAATATATCTAAGCCGTCCACCCACCAGGATGTGCAGACCATTGATTGTGACCCTTCACAAGTTCTCATGTTTGACACTCTGGGGAATTTGAAGTGTGGTTCTTCGAAAAAATATGAAGCCYAGAAATTCAAATTTCTTTCCAACCGTAAGAATACAATGGGCATTGTTGACCATTGATCCCCTCCATTGTTTGACGATCCATGAWWTTGGAATTCGAGAGGAACATCGCATGKTTTTTTAGGATCTCCCAAATCTCGGGGCTCCAAAGTCCTGAAATTTTCAGAAAAAGGATGTTTGGCCCATGGTTTTGGCCCAGAGTCACGTGGATGACTCTGTTGGTAAATTTGGACCCTTGCAACTTTGAATTTCACATGGGAAAAGATAAAGGACCTGTGAAGAAGATTTTTGAGGGCTTAGTAGGGTCCCGAGAGATGATTCATCTCCCAAATTCGAACGATCCTAGACCGGGAGGTCGTACAGGCCCCAGGGAGTGGTGGTGGTCTGTATTAGGGTGGCTTTCTTAGTAGTTTCCTCTAGGTTCTCACCAATTTTTCTTGGGAATTTTTACACCTAGTGATAATTTGAGCGGTGTTTTCGTGGACTAATCCGCACCTCAAGTCACATGGAAGAAATATTCAATCCACTAGGTGTAGCCTTGGGAGTGATTCTCAAGTCAGGTTGTTGTCACCTAACACTCGAATCCTCCATCTAGGCTAACTCCTAGTGAAGCCATGGGGTTCTTCCCTAATAAAATAATCTAAGGATGATTAAGCTAAGTACAATAAATTATAGGATTTAAAGAATGAAACAAAAGAAAATAACTCTATTCTAGCAACATATAATGACACATCAAAAGAATGCTTAATGAAGATGATAATAAGTAAATGAGATATAAAGAAAATGATAAATTGTAGAGACCAATGCCAAAAGGTGTAATGATTCAATGAAAAGGTTTTGAATTTCTCTTGGTAAGTTTTATTTAATTAAATTGTTTCACTTATATTTAAGTTAATTGAGTGATATGGATAGATAGTGTTGATCTACTCACGATTACAGGATTTAAGAAAGAAATGAAAGATCTACTCTAAAGTTAATCTAATGTTTGTCAATTTTTAGCTATCTTTACTCAAGTGGGTACAAGCGAAACTACAAGGACTTCAAACGAGACAAGAACTAATCTCAATGAGTATGCCCCTGAACTCATATGCAATTTGCAAGTATTAATCTTTGTATTGGGTAAAATAGAAAAACGTTACCTAATTAATTTGCTCCACACTATTCAAGATATTTTTTTATCATGCCAAGATCGAGTTAGAATTGTGAGGAAGAGAGAATACTAGGATCCTGATAGGGAAAGTTCGTTACTTTGCAAAAACGAAAAAATAACTTAAAGAATTGAGAAAATGAAAACTAATATAACTAATCTAAGAGAAGAAAGGAAATGTTTTTCTTCGCTGTCTTAGTTTATTTTAGATCAATTTTATCTTTTTTAGTTAGAAAAATTAAAGAAATGCAAAATGGATACAAAAATGACACAATTCCTCGAGGTAGGGGGGATGAGAGGGATAATGGCCTATCCCACTAACTCCTTCAAGTTACAATATTAGAAATGAACTGTTTGTTGGAATTTTATAGATCAAGATCCAGTCAAACTTACAAAATGATGGAAGAAAGTAATTATAAGGAAGAAGAGGTGCTCTGGATGGTCATGGATGCCCTAGATCCACGAAAAACAGGCGCAGTTTCCTTCTACTTGTTCTCCAAATGGGAAAAAATAGAAATCAAATTTTTGGCGAACTTTTCCAAAATGCTTTTAAAACAACTTGCAAAAGTTGTTAGTTTCATGCAAAAAAATTCCCAAGTGAAGGTTAAATAAAAAATTAGTAAAATCACTAAGAAAATCAGCAATAAACTAACTTTATTAGTGGCTTTTGTTTGTTGTTTGGATAGAAATCAATGGGCACTAATAGTTTCCAAAATATTTAAATTAAAGCTCTTAAATGAATCTATCTTTTAGCATGCAAATCTGACTTTGAAAGAATTGCTAAAAGGACAAATTCTTAAGCTAGATCTAACTTGAATGATGCTATATTTGAAAGTGCAATATAGGTCTAACTATGCATGCATGAAAAAATGGATGTAATTGATATCTAACTTTAAATTGCATGGATCTAGATATTGCATGCAAAAGGAAACGAGTAACCAGAAAGTATTAAATTTGAAGGAAAGAGAGAGAGAATCTTGAGATGCAGAATCTTTGGGCTATAGGGTCTTCCAGTGAGATGTTGAGGGACTCTATTCTCGATAGCCTCAAATATTTTGAAATGTTTCTGAAGGAAATCCAACCACTTCTCTGAGGATGAGGACCTGTAAACACCTAAAACTTACAAAAAATACTTTAAAAGAGATGATCCCTACACAAGAAACTCAGATAGTATGTTAATCAACCGAAAAGAAATACAAATCTTAAATCATTGATGTAGATAATCAATAAGATATTATAAGTAAACTAACTTAAAATATCCTATCCTATTGGGTGATAACACCCCTTTAAAGTCCAAATTAATGAAATTACATGCAAGAAATAAACCTACGGTTACCTCATATATTAAGCATTAAACATAAGGCATCCACGCAATTGTTGCATGCCACCGATGTGACCTCCAAAGTCTTCTTTTGTATTCCAAATAATATCACAATAATAGTACAATCAACATGATAGAAAAAACTCTCATTTACCTGAAGAGGAGCGGGTCGACTTGCTTTAATACACAAGAGGGGCACATTTCCTAAGGAAGGGGGTACAAATCCCAATGTTGGATGGGCCATGTGTGTGGGTAGATGGGTTCCACCACTCAAGAAATTGAAGGTAAGTGTGCCACAAGTGAAGAGGAAGGTGAGAGAGAGTGCACCACCTCTCAAGAGGAAGGTGTGCCTCTCCTTGGGATTGGTGCAAGGAGAGTGCACCACCTCTCAAGAGAGAGGGAACACCTCTACTTGGGATCTCCACCAAGTTTAGTCAACGTGTCACTAATTCTCTCTAACTTTCCATCAACTACCACTAACCACCATTGAGGTAGAGTGAAGACAAGTCAAAAACATGTCTCTGACATGTTCCCTTAAAAATACAAAGTGATTTATTTCACCTTTTTTAGGAAATAATTGACTTTTATGGGTAAAATTCAATTATTTTGCTCGAAAGGGGAGTATTCTGATTTAGAAAATAATACTCCCCAAGGTGTTAAACAATTCCTAGTACCAATTATTAAATAATCACATGAATTTACAAGGAAATCGTATTTTTTAACTAGACATTTTCCGTTAAAAAATCCTAGAAGGACCTAATGCATGTCCATAAGACTCCAGACTAATGACTAGCATGGTAATATACATTAGACACTAGACTCAGATAGAAAACACTAAGTCAAATCCATTAGGACACACTCTAGATTTGGAGGAAATGAGTGAAAAAACTTAGAATATTATAAGTTATTGAAGCGAGTTTTAATGGACTAAGTGGAAAAAAAACACTCTAGAGTTATGTACTAATAACTATGTCTTAGGGAGCTTAGTATTTTACATACAAGTGACCTCATGCTATATCATTTTATACAATTCCCCCTAGGGGGTATGGAACACGCATAAATAAGAAGAACAAGAACAAGAACAAGAAATGAAGGGCCAATGATGCTCATCAAGACTTCTTAACTATGATTTTGAACAAGTGCCTTGTTCAATCTTTGTGGATTATTCATAAGTCATTCCTAGTGTAACTGGGGAAGTAACAAGAGGTAACAAGGCCCACCGTCCTTTCACTACAATGATCTCCTAAGGTTAGTATTTTTGGATCTTAGGGTTTATGCCTCCTTAGGGTTTTTTGGCATTATGATAAAATTTAGTTTTAGCCTCTTGTTATGGTATTTTTTCAAATAAGAATAGCCATCACATCTCTTCCGAAATATGACCTACCACAATTCTAGCCACTAAGTATTGTGAGGTATGTTACAACAAAATATAGCACCTCCAAATGATGTAAAGTCCCAAGCATCAAGGGGTAGTCGTATTCAACTCAATAAAGATACCACTATCACCTCAATATCTCTTCCTCTCTCTTCTGGTTGGCTCTTCTCCAACTCAATATAGGTTTTCCTAAATAAGATTTATAAGATTGCTAAGGATATGGAGTGGAGGTATTAGGTGATATAGGAAGAATAAGCCTTAATAAATGTATAGTTGTTGTAGTAATAGGGAAGGAAATGGGAATAGGTAAATGGATATGGAAGAAAAAGAGAATGGAGGAGGAGGGAAACAAGGGAATGAAATGATGAGGGACCGGTGCATATCATTCTAAGGGCTAATGGAGTCATGGGACATTGAAAAATGAATGGACTTGTTTTTCATCATCAAATACTTTACGGTAAGATATGATGTAAAAGGACTAATTCCACCCCTTCAACCAACTTAGATGAAGGATCTAGTTTAATACCTTCAACAAGTAAGTATATACCTAAGGTAAAGTGAACTCATTTGGTACATTGGACCTTAAGATGATTGCTAGAAATTACAATATGGAACTAGTATTGGAGGGATAAATTTTCCACGCATCAACTCAACATAAATGTGTTTTTTATTAGCTGAATTATTTCTCAATAAACAACTAGATACGATGGAAGAAAGGTAATAAGAACAGAAATAAAGCAGTGAATAAGACACGGAAAAATCCTCATATTCATTATTCCTAGAAGATTAATGTTCTCATTACAAGGCCTTTATGTTAGAGTGAAAGAAAGAGGTCCAATATCATATTAATAAAAATTGAATAGCATAAAAATATCCATACTATAAAGAAACGATACCTCATCCTTCATTAATATTCAAAGGTTTGATACAAAAGGGAAGCTCAACATCATCATATCCAAGCTCCTACAACCTCCTTCACTTCTTCATTATCTAGCACCAAATTTCCAATTACTCTTCAAATGGAATGAAACTCTCCTTTATATAGAGTTAGTTAAGTCTCTCATACAATAAAATATATTATCTTTCTAACTAACTCCATGAAAAATCAAGAAATTGTAAAATATTGGACTAGTTAGATCCATGGTTGAAAATATCAAGTCATGTGGATGCTAGCTACTTCAAGAGAGGTCACCCTCATCCAAAAATAGGCAAAAATGTGCAACAAAAATCATTCCAAGAGAGGATGCACCATCCGGAAATAGGTATTATACCAAGAAAAGTGCTAAATGGGTCCACATTGAATTTTCCCTCCAATAATGGATGCATGGAAAATATAATAAAATTCTCCTCAATATAGGATGATGTGATCTACGGTCCACCTAGAAGATCTCACAAAAATCACCCTGCAATGTGCATGAGAGATATAACAATAAAATATTCCTCCTAGGATAATGCTCCATGTGAAAATTCCAAGCCTAGATGACTAATGTCCTTATGATCTCAATTAAACATAAATTGTTTAATTTAATTAATGTATAAATCACATTCAAACCATAGAATCAATCACACGATAGTTGGAAATCAAATAGCAGAATCACACAAATAGTGTCGCACATACACAGATAATTAATCCTTCAAAATCAACTTTTCATTCCTTCAAAAAACTTACAAGGAAACCTCCAAAATCTACCAAAAAAAGTAGTTGCACGATTACAAAACCACCTCAAATTGAGTTGTACGGACATGCCAAGGGTACAGATTGTACATACGGACTGTACAAACATGTTCCAATCCCTTCTCTCTCTCTCTCTCAACCAACTCAATTGTTCGTCTGTGTGTAAACCCTCTATATTGACCTGTCTTTATACTTTTCGCTGAGACCAAAATCCTAATCTAACTTTGAGATTACTCCTAGAATAAGTCATGCATGCATGAAATACACTTTTTAGACTCAATAACTAAATATAAGTCTTTTCACCTTTTTACTAAAGTGAATTACAAAATAGAATTACTTTTTGAAAATAGAAAATATCTCAAACCATTTCTTGCACATTCACACCGAACCTGTGTATAAGTTCATGTCTAAGCTATATTTCTTAACAATCCCTCTTAGTGAGGAAGGAATTATACACAAATCCAAGTATGTCTCTGAATGCTTCAAACTTCCCTTTCGCCAAGGGATATTAGCTACCCATTGATCTATGGGAATATGTTGGATATTCATTTCTCCCTTTTGACCTTGTCTTGTATGAAATGATATTTGATATCTTTATGCTTGGACCTATCATGAAACACTGTATTCTCAAAGAGTTTGAGACAACTCAAATTATCACAAAAAATGATTGTGAGATGCAACTCCTGATCAATCAAACCTACAAGTAACTTGTGAGAAGCTATATGGCGTCAAACTAGCAGTATTGGATGCCATGTACTATACCTTTGTTGAGATATTTTCCATAGAAATTTGCATCCTACTAAACCAAGATATCATCATTGATCCCAAGCTAGAGAAACACCCTAACGTGCTCTTCCTGCCTATTGCATTTCTTGCACAATCTGAATCTAAATACTCTTGCACCTTCACTTCACCATCTCTAAGATATCTTAGACCATACTCCACTATGCCCCTCAAATACTTGAGCACATTTTTTTCTACTACCCAATGCTCTTGCCTTGGCTCCATATTGAAATGACTCAAGGTGTTCACTAAAACATATATATATGGCCTAGTGTTGAACAAATACATCAAGGAACCTATCAACTTCTTGTACCTCGTGGGATCCACCAACTTTGAATTTGAAGTTGTCACCTTATTCACATTAGTGATCATGGTTGTGGCCATAGGTTTATAGTCCTCCATTCGAAACCTATTTAGGATCTCAATTGCATACTTACCCTAGTCTTTACCAAACCTCCAACCCCAAGAAGTAATGCATCATTCTAATGTCATTCATCTCGAACTTATCTACCATGTATAGTTTTCAACCTACAACAAGCTTCGTTGCACATGTAAGAAACAAGTCATCTACATACAACACTAAAATGAACATATCAATCTCAAAACGTATGTAATATAAGTTAGAATCTGCTTCACGTTTAGTGAATCCCATACTCTGCATATATCCATCAATCCTGGAATACCATGGTCTCAGTGTGGACTCCTTCCAATTTTCCTCAAATCTTTGTGGTTTATCTATCTACACTTCTTCCACGATGATACCATTAAGGAAAGTTGTCTTCACATCCATCTGATGTATCCTCCATCCCATAAATGAAACCAGAGACATAACTACTCTAATGGAAGTGTACATGGCGACTAGAACAAATGTCTCCTCCTATTCCACTCCCTCTCATGATAAACCTCTCTTTGAACTTCTCAATGCTACCATCTTCAACATGCTTGATATTGTAGATCCACCTAGAACTCACAATTGATTTCTCCGTCAATATTGGAACTATTTCCCAAGCATCATTCTTCATGATGGAAGTGTACTCCTTCACTATGGCATCCCGCCATACCTACTGGTCTACTTCCTCATGAAAGATGGAAGGGTCAGAATCTATAATGTTTCTCATCATTTCCATATAGTCTGGAAAATTCTTTGAAGATATTCTCTCTCTGAATGTGCTCCTAGAAGTCTCAACATGCTCTTGAGAAAGAAATAAGGTTTCCTGAAAAAAGTGGAAGGGGCTATTGTCTCCCTTTGTTCACCTGAAGTCTATTGTACTTATTCGACAATGACTAGTGACCCAGGATTAACCTTCGAAGATTCCTAATCCTTATCATATGTTACTAGAAAAGGATCAATCTGGCTTCTTGGATATAAAGTCTTCCTAAAACTTTACATCCTTTCTCACTATTTTTTTCCTATTCTCTAGAATAAATACCTTATAATCCTTTGAAGTCTCATTTCAACCCACAAATAAACCCTTCATGTTGAAGGGATCTAACTTGGTCCTCTTTTCTACTGATACATGGATATAATCTGGACAACCAAAGATGTGAAAATGACTCACTTATAGATTCACACCAATGAGTGACTCATATAATGTGTTGTCCTCCAATATCCCATGAGGACAACAATTCTCAATGTAGACTACTATGTTGCATGCCTTTATTTAAAGAAACATCAACAATTCTTGGTCATATATCATGGCCTTAGCAAACCCCTATGATGGAAGAATTATTCCACTCTACAACCCCATTTTTTTGTGGGTTGTATGGAAAAATAATCTACCTCTTGATACCCGCCTCCTTGTAGAAACCCTCAAATTAATTAAATATATACTCACCCCCATTGTCCAATCTCAAGACTTTGATCTTCTTCCTTGTCTATAAGTGACCAAGAATTAGGCCTCCAAGGGTATGGCCTCTAATCCACTGAAACCTACTGCCAAAAAGTAGATAAGGGGATGGGAAACACAAATTCCAAGTATCCAAGTTGTTTGGAAATATCTTCCCCTCTAGAACACAAGAACTCATATGGACAGTGCACCCTCCTGAAGAGAAAACTCATCCAACTCCAAAAATAAATAAATGTGAACTACAAACTACACAAGTGAGCTTAAAACCTATATATTTGAAGGTATATGATCAAGGGAAGTGATAACTTGGAATATTTATGCATATCCAAACCCTTCAATTGCAAATCTCAAAGAAAGATGTGCCATCCTCCTGGAAACTTTCACCACTAAAAGAAATGGTGAATATGGCATGAAAACCCTCCACAAAATCGTGAGAAAAGGTACCCTGATGATAGAAAAAACTCTTTAAGTGAGATCTCTCTTAGATCCAGTGTCTACAATCCACCACGAACTCCTCTCTCATGAACATTGTGCCCTAACTCTGTAGAAGAAATCCAAAACTGTGCCTTGGTTCCTTAACTTCTCTTGGAACTAAATATAACTAATGTAGAATGGTGAGGGAGGAATATTTCACCTCCTTGGCCAAGCCTGGATTAGGAAAGGTGGGATATTTCACCACCGAGCTGATCTCTAGGGTTTGTTTAGTCAAAACCCTCAAAACCCCCAAGTATCATGGGCTCTCTAGCAAGAAGTTAGACATCAAAATGATAATCAACATAATGAGACAATAGAGGCCCCTATATCTCTTTTATCCCCCTTGTTCACCTTTTCTCTCCAAGTGAATTTTACTTTATTTTTATTATTCCTTAATTAAATCACTTTATTAATTAATTAGCCTTTTGCCTCTAAAAAGTGATATATTCGTCCCTATGGCTTCTTCGACCACTGAAAGTCACTTCTAGTCATCTAATAATGTATTGGTCTTCCTCCCAATTCCGATGAGCTATTACACTAAGATTTTTCTCCGACTATCATGCCCAAAATTACCTTCTTAGTGAAATTAATTAAAATATGACCCATAATAACTCAAAATTATGGAAATCATCGGAATGCAACAGAACCAAAGCCAAGCTGTGTGGAATGGATCGTAATGATGAAATATGATGAATGATGCAATTCGGGTCCAATAAAACCCCTCAATAACGCCTAAACTCGTTTTCACCCCCATCTGGATACTCTGGTAGGTATAACACTCTATAAGATAATAATGTCCAAAAATGTGGACATTATAGTCCTCCCTGCTAGAATATTGCTTGTCCTCAAGCAATAACTGAATAAATATGTATATGATACCAGTATCCCATATCCACATGTGTGACCTATAGTAATCTCCCATCAAGAGATGGCCCCTCCAAGTGCTCACCATACATGATACCCAAATTCTCCTGATGAGTAGAATGATCGTATGCACCTGATCCTTAGTCAACTCCCCAAGCAACCACTCTACACAGACCTTGACCCCATCAAACTCTGGACTACCAAGAACTCCAATCCCTGGATCCCATATCAAGATGTGAACTGTAGTTCCATGTGAAGTATATTCCTGTAAGATACCAGCACCATGAAACTCTTGAAGACCTCCAAAAAAMAGAACAAGTAAATRCATATCCATCCATCAATGAGTCTCTCACCTAAACCTATCTACTAACTATCATCTATAGCTGACTCCAKACACCCTTCTAACCAAGAAAATGATTTGTTGATATATTTTATCCTCAACCAAGGAGATCCATCCTACCACAAAGCATACTCATCTCGACTTGCTCTCAAATTCCCCCAACAATGGTAGGAATCAATCATGCAAGTCTCTAAAACCCTCATGCACTCTAGAAGAGCACCATGTCCTGCATCACATAGATTTGAAGGTCTCATACCAAGTATATCGGTTCCCACAAAAATGTAAACCTTTGGTCGAAGTATGTTGATAGTCATGTTGTCTTGTCCATACTCACTAAACTTGGCTTCCTTGACAATCGATACTTATGTCTGTGTAGTCCCATGATCCCGCAATAACACTGTGATGTCAACCATACTATATATCTCTAGTGCCCCAAGGTCGAGAGAAGCTAGCATACTATCCCAACTCATCATTGGAACAAGGGTAGCTACAAATTCATGCCCTGACTCGTGATGCTGACATACAAAACATGCCTCCATGTGTCTCATGACATCATCATCAAGATTCCCCAAGGAGAATCTCTCTCTATCCTGCTGACAAGTCTTGAAGTGGCCAAGATGTCCTACCATAGATACATCATGTACGATCCTCAATATATCTAATGCTACCTATTGTGACCATACCTCCTACCCACTAAACTTATAGACCTCATCAACAACATCTGTCCATCTCTGTTGTCCATCCTCATCCTGTGGAGAATATGAAATTGTATCAATCTCTGGAACAAACTTTTTCCCATAGCTGAGGATGCTCTCCATCACACCCCAAGACTCATATGATTTTATCAGATGAACCACCCCTATCCTGTTGTATATAATCCATTCACTCTTGTCAGGTGGTCTCTGCCTACCAAATCTCCATGTCCACTACCATTGTCTATATTCCCCTATGCTATTGTCTATGATGAAAGTATCAGGGAAGGCTAACGTAAATAACTGCAATTGTATGTAGGACTAGAAAATATCATAGAATTTGGTCAATCCCAAGGACTTGACCAAAATCTCATCCACTGATACCCATGGTGAATAATTGCATGTAATCATCACTAAAATCCAACCATTGGATACAATATTCG
>SNQJ01S0019811.1:24152-40735 GCA_010110895.2 Picea sitchensis
CAACGTCCTTGGTTAGGAACATTGATATATCTATATTGTAGCATGTTGGTAGGCCAACATTGTGTAGACAATTCAACTCTCTGGAAATGTCACTAAAACAACATCTTTAATATCATTCAAATGATAATTTTTTACAACTTCAACGTCCTTGGTTAGGAACATTGATATATCTATATTGTAGCATGTTGGTAGGCCAACATTGTGTAGACAATTCAACTCTCTGGAAATGTCACTAAAACAACATCTTTAATATCATTCAAATGATAATTTTTTACAACTTCAATGTTTATAGTGAGCATGAGATCAATGCTACAACAATAGATAAGAAATTTCATGGGCATCGATATATCAATGCCCAGAGGATTGAAATGATGCCTAGACATCAATATATCGACATCTGGCTACATTTTGAAATGTGACCCCTATCCCACATCTCTATAAATATATACCCTCTAAAAAGCATTGTCAGTGATGCAGAGGAGTATTGCCTACAATCTCAACTTTAACACAAACAACGATAACAATTATGAGTTGTATTAGCTTGACAACATTATTGAGCTAATGCTTCCATGAATCATCATCATTGTTTGGATCGAAGTCAAGAATGCAAGCGGCAATATTTTATACTATCGATACGTGTCATTTTCAAATGGAAAAAACGCATAATTATGGATGGGGAACGCACAACAAAACACATAGGGAGAGAAATATAATTACCTTGGGTACTTGTAAGAGAACTCTTTGTTGCATTTTTCCTCCATTTTTATTTTCTGTAAGAATCAAATATTAAGTGCATTTAAATCACTTAAGTCTTATATCACCATTTTTAGTGATTAGAGTGTGTATTGCATTTAGGTGAATACATCATCTTTGCTAATAAAAAAATGATAAAGGATGGGGTTGCATGTTCCTAGGTTTTTATTCCATTGGGTTGCTTCTCTTATATATATATTGTTTTGGTTCCACTTATCATGATGAACTCAACGTGCCTCACCTCATCCAGGAGAGGGTGTAACCATGGCTTCCTTCAACTAAGAAATCGCAGGCATAGGATATCTACTTCACTAAATGTGATGGCTAGGAATTGCACCAAACCCTAATCATTTTTTCATGCACTAGCACATCCACAAGCATGAGCACAAGGATAAGTGTGTCATTGGTGATAATTGAATCTTTGTGGGAGGTAACTATCACACCACTTTAACTAATCCAACAAGCCATCATTGAGAAGTAGTGGTCGTGTGTGTGTGTGTATTCTTTTCCATGGAAAATTTTCTCAAAGAAACTCTCTAGGAACTTCCTCACATTTGGTGAATGTTTTATGTGGTAAATGTCTCGAGAGTACAACTTGTACTCCTAACCCATAGGGATTCTATCAAACTTGAACCCATGACCTCTCAATGATATCCACCTTCAAACTTGTCAATTCAAACCAATTAAGATATTCCATTGTGCTCAATATGTATGTATGTATGCATACCTATATATGCATGTATTTATGTATGCGTGGGTGTGCACATGTGTGTGTGTGTGGGTGTGTGTGTGTGTGTGTGTGTGTGTGTGTGTGTGTGTGTGTGTGTTCAAAATTTACCACCTAGGACTTAACTGGTTGGTCAAGTGGGGGTGATGATATTCTAGCACAAGGTCTTTACTTAGTGAACCTATGACATCGCACATGTGTTTGTGGGACATTAAAGAATACCCCTAATTTCCCTAGATATTGAAAAATACCCCCAAAAGTTCTGTTTTTTGAACCCCCTCTCCCAATACATCTTTCCAATAAATAAACTCCTATTTTTACTGGATTTCCCCTATTTTTACCAGATACCCCTTTTTATACCCCCAATACCTGTAAACCCCCCCATACCCCACATCCCCCCACCCTTAATACCTACAATATATTGACCTTATTTTTTACAATTTTAAAATCCCCTTTATGAATGAACATGATAAGATATTGGTCAACAAGGTAAAGCCCCCTGTGTATTCTACCCCACCAAGGTTCAATTCATCAAATAACATGGTATTTTATACTCCTAAAAGGGAGGGGATCATCATGGCTAACATAAGTGGGATAGATGTGGTACTGAATAAAGTTATTAGACATAGCACAGTCATCTTTCCACCTCGGTCTTGATTAGGTATGGCTAAGAGATAAAGTGTTATATTCCTTGAATGTTGTAAGCTAATATGTAACACTTACAATATCATGACAAGTGGAAGCCTATCGAAAACAAGGTATACAAAATTTCATGAAACATATTTTCTTTTCAAAATTCAAGTAGTTATTTAAACTTGTGTCACTAATTTGCAATTTATTATTCATTAGTAATAGTGAATGTGAATTATGAGTGAATGCAAATGAAATGATTAGTGGAGGGTTAAGGGTTAAGGCTAAGAGTAAATGGAGAAGGGGTAAGTGTTGAGTCATATTAGAGGTTGGTGGTTAATGGATGAGGATTGAGGATTATAGTTTAACTATAAAGGTTAAGAGTAAATCATTAGGGTTTAATATTGAGGGTTTGAGATTAAAATATATAGGCTAAGGGTTAAGGTGAAGAGTCAAGCGATATATGCTAAGTGAGATGGGTTAAGGGTTTAAGGTTAAATGTTAAGGTTTTAGGGTTCAGGCTTGACAATTGAAGAATAGGGTTTAAGGTTAAGTGTTAAGGAAGAAGGTTGATGTTTTATGGTTAAGTGTTAAGTGTTAAGGGTTAACAATTATGATGAAGGGTTAAATATTATGGTTGAGGGTTGATAGTTAAAGAATAATGCTTAAGGTTAATTGTTAAGGCTAAATAATTATGGTTTAAGTATCGTTAATATAAATTATATTAAATTAATATCAATTAATGCAACAATACACACAGAGAATCATATTAATTAATAACAAATATTTTAAATTAATCTCAATTAAATTAATAACACTCTTATTAACAAAAAAAACAAATATTGTTGCATGACATATTTGATGCATTAATAAAAAAACACCATTGATGTAGAAGAAACATTATTGCAATCCATGTCACAAATGCCTTCCATGTGTCATTCGCAACATTTCCAATATATATATATATAAAAGGGAGGAAATGGTACTTCAAATACACATAACTAATCCAATGAAACTTATTTTTAAGAAATGAAAATGGACTACAAGAAAATTGAACGCATAATCATTATCCACAATAATGAAGACAAATCCAAACATAGGTTTTCTTAATTGAAGACTTTCTACAAACATTGTGACATTGTTTATAGTTTTCCAAAACACACCAAGATTACCATTTGATTCTCCTTGGGAAAATAAAATACAATGATTTATCATTTAATTGCAGATTTAGAGAAGAGACATGTATAGAGGGCATTGTGGTTTATTGACCGATTTAAGTGGGAGCGAGTCCGAGACTTCAAGTTACCAAATCGATTTACCACTTTGCATTCCTAATTCAAGTTAAACATTATTGATTAAGTGGTGAAATACTCATGCATTTCAATGCAAAGGATAAAACAATCTCGGGATGGGTTGGTTTCTTACCTTTCCTAAACCGATTTTCCCAATGGCATATATCCACCATACTATTCCATGGCACATAGGTGTTTCTCACCATTACTTTTAACACAAAAATTTCAACCATTAATTTTATAACACAACAACTAAGTTAACAAATGAATTCAAGCAACAACTCTGATAACAAATTCCTAATATAGGATTCTTGTATTTCGTATTCTAGCTTCTCCACATTAGCATCGTTTTGTAATCATTAATTTGCTAATCATATATGGACAATATAAATGAGTATTGAATGGAATACATGTACAATATAAATGAGTATTGAATGGAAGATATAGGAAAGAGGATTGGGTTTTATCATTATTTCCCTTTTACCAAAAAAAAATTAAACTAAGAATCACGATTTCTATCATTCAACAATATTATAGTATCTTTCATCATAACAGTGATAATATTATCCCTTTTTTACCATGTCAAAATCACAATATCTTCCATCTTAAACAAGGAAGATTATACATAATATTTCTAGCAATTTATTCATAGTACCAATATCCATTAGAAAAAATATTAGCATTTAAACAAATCAATTTAGATTGTTTTGAAAAAATATCAAATGATATACATGCACTTCGACAAATGATCTCATAGGGTGAATGGTTGTGTCTAATTCCCAACTTTTCCCACTAATTCCCAACCTTTCCCACTGTTAATTTGTTTATTGGGTTTCCACCTTACCATACCTAAGGAAAAATTATTTCCCTAGGACTCCCTAAATTGTGTTGGATCACAATCAAGAACTCAATCAACAATGTCCAAAGGATATGCATCAATAGTGGGCTCTCCAACTACTAGGCAAGTCATGCATGTCACAACTAACAAGGGGGCTAAAACAATTATAGTGTAGCAATTTCCAAGCCAATTTTATTATGCCACTTACCCAATTGGTTTCTAAATCATAGTTCTAATGAAATTTCAACATAATTTACCTACTTGGTCAAGAACCACTCCTTAAACTCAAGGAAGTCTCTTTTATTAATAGACTTAGTTGGCCTAATCATCTCATCACATGAAAAAATAGTTAATTAATTTTTTTGTCATTCACCCCCCTAAATGTCACATAGAAGTAATTTCATATTTAGTTAAAATTCATCATTTGTAATTTCATTTTTTTAAATATTAATATTTCTTAAATGGCACTCAAAGTAAGTATTTTTCTAGGTGAACTAATCCATACATAATATTGCACCCCATTTTCATGGTTTGACTATCCCTATGGAGTTGGCTACTAGGAACTGCGAGGAATGTCACCTCCCATGATGGAGAAGGAATGTTACATCTACTCCTAAGTCATAACCATGATGCATGTCACCTCAAATAGTGGAGTTAGAATATGACATCCACTTCTAAATTATAAATATGAGGCATGTCTCCTCCCATGGGGGGAGTTCTCAGAGCATGAATGACACCTCTATTTTTAGAAAGATGGGGGTAGCCATATTCCTGAGTTACTCTCCCACATATCTTGTATCTTGAGACTGAGTGGGCATAAAATTTCAACCCATTTTATCATAATAATTCTATAGTCTCCTGATTAAATCCCACATCGATGTGTTAGCAAACTAGAAGTGTTTGTGAATGGCAAACTAGCATGGCTATCAAACATAGTGAATTCAAAGATGTACTTATACATAAATTTGAGAAAATTAACTATAAAAAATTAATAGCACAATTTGAGAACAACTTCTAATGGTTAAGCCAAGCAATCATCTCCAACAAATAGTTATTAACACTATAGTATATCAAACAAAACACTTCCATTTATATTCCAAGGACACTTTTAGTGACTTAGAAATAGAGACAAGGCAATGGATGTGGAAATGGCTTGAACCTATGTACAATTATTACTAGGGTCAACAACTTCTTATGATGCATAGCTAAACCTATTAAATATGATGAAAAAATGCAACAAAGTAAATTTATCTTCACATTATTTTAGCATTCAAGGAAATCCACTAACTTATAGCCACTACTTTCTTTGAGAAGTATTAGCACAATTGTATGGTCAAGTTTATTCATAATAGTGGAAATATTATACAAATTCACCAATTATAAATTTCTGACTGTCATCGTTATTTACTATAAATAATGTGCAAAATAACTTATATTAATGATCCCAAAACTAATGTTCATGAGTTAATAAGCATTGGTATCCATCCTATTCATCTTAATTGCAACCATATTTTGAACTTATGTGAATTACATAAATATACTAAGGGATTTTGAATTTAGGTAGTAACAAGGAATTTGGTTCTAGTAAACTACCACCAAGATCTCAATTTCATTATAAGAAAATACCAATCATCCTCTCAATGTTATTTTCTTTCATTACCAGACATTGTGATCAGTGTATCCATGGCATATCAATGTTGGATTGGTTATGAACATGAATACAAACCCAACCACCCAAATAAATATAGGCCAAAGAAGGTCTTATAAAATAGAAGCTTAGTCAAATCTTGTCGATAGAGTACAAGTTGTACATACCCTACCTTTCCCAATAGTCCACAATTGGACATATCACAAACACTCAAGAATATAGAATCTTATCCTTGATTCCTTGCTTCTAAATGAATCATAATTTGAACATAACAAAGGAATCATTCATTTACTTTCAGTCAAGGTACAAGATTCATATTTAAAGGTTCTATACATTTTTCATATTAATAAATAGACTTTACCTCTCAACTCAATGTTTGCAATATGATATAACAATCATACATTAAGTCCAATTAGTAAATAGATAGTAAAAATAATATATATATATATAGTAAATATTAGGAGTGAGAAGGCATAAGGAATGAGGGCGAGAACTAGTTTTTTGAAACCTGCAACTGTTTCCCAACGAAAGTGGTGATTTTCTTAGCTTTGGCAGAGGTCTAGTGGTGATGCCAAGCTTCTTCTTGTGTGTGGTAGCTACTAGGATGGGACACTGAAGTCTTAAAGTGTCTTAATGGTGCTATACACTATGATCTCCTGGGTCGGATGGGAATGTATGAGTATGTCTTATTGGTCATGTGCAATTACTGATCACGAGAGTTATGCCTTCCCTTGACGATGATTTTTTATGTATTTTCTTGGCTTGTGGAGCCCCTAGTGGAGATTAGGTGTCATTTTTCTATGGTTGTTGGGAGCTTCCATGACGGAAGTCATTGTCAGCGCACTTATGAGTGCGGCTTACGAGGAGGCCTGGAGGACGACAGGCATATTTAATTTATCTACAGAGAAACCCACCACCTCAACTCCCTCGGTGACTTTTTTTAATGATTCGACGCTTGCACCAACCTCTGATTTGACTGGAATGGGTGTGTACTTAGCTACCTCTCCTTCGAAGCTTGTTGCTAATCCCATTGTTGTTTTCTCTAGGCCGAGTGTTGTTGATACACATAGTAGAAAGGATATTAACAGTGGTTGTCATCAGAGTCAGTTTTTTAAACCTTCCTCTGCTGCAAAGTCTGTTCCTCGAAGGAAGACTGCTGCAAAAACTTGGATTCCCAATCGTTCACGTTGTAGGATGGTTTTGGGGGATGCTTGGGCTTAGAGGAGGTAGTTAGCCTGTCACTAAGCGCTTTGGTGGGTCGCTTGTCTTACCGATCCCGATACACTACGCCTATTTTGGAGTGGGTTCGACAGTTCTGGGTCTCAGTACTGGGATATGAACCAGGAGTTTTGTTTCTCCCAAGAGGTTGGTTTGGCTTTAAGTTTTCTTCGTCGGAGGACTCTTCAAAAACCCTAGAAACACTCTAGATTTTTGATGAGGGGAGATTGATGCTCAAGCATTGGAGGTTTACTTTTGATCTTGTTAAAGACTATTTTCAACACAAGAATCTTTGGGTTCTACTCCCTAGTTTACCCTTAAATATTTGGAACGAGAAGGCTTTGTCTGTTATTGGTAATGCACTTGGTCAGTTTATAAAATTTGATGAACAAGCTTTGAAGGATCCTGAAAGAATGTTGGGGAAGATCCTAGTTGCAGTGGACATACACTCGAGTCTCTTGGATTCAATAGACATACAGTGGTCTGGTCACACTATCTGCCAAAAGCTCGATTACTTGGGATTACCTTTTGGATGTACTTTGTGTTGTAAAAATGGCCACCTACGAAATGATTGTCAGGGTTTTTCGGAGGAGGAGGAATCTGAAAACTCACATCTCATGAAGGATTAATGTTATGATTCGTTGGGTGTTGACTCCTTTGCTCATGAAGCTGATAGTAATGATGGTGTGGAACCTTCAAGTCTTGTTGCTTCAGAATCGGTTACTAGTAAGTTAAAAGTTCTTTGTCCTTCCTTTTCTTTTACACTTATGACTTGGGAAAGGGACTCTCTGGACTCCATTACTCCCTTGGTGGCTAGTTTAGCTCCTCTTCAACCCCTTTCGAAGACACATTGTTGTGAATATATATGTGTGTGTGTGTGTTTGTGTGTCTGTGTGTGCGATTTAAAAAACAAATAAATAATAATAATAATATATTTTTAAGGTCACGGCCAAGCCAGACACCAAATTGGTGTATGTGACCTCCTCTGCCCAGCGATTTGACTGGTAAAGTCTATAAAGATATACATACCCTACCCCCCTCTGGATTTGAGCTTGTGATTTATTAGTCGAGTCAATATCTTGACCGATGATATTTCGTTATTCAACTGTAAAGAACATGCGATGATTTGCACGTTGATTGAGTCCCTTAAACATCGATTCTCTGTCTATTAGAAAATCAATTGAGAGTAAACGTAGGTTAACAGATAGAATGGATATCTCGATGATCATGAACCGCCCAACGATTTAATCACATGCAATCATACAGTCTGCAGTTTGTTAAAATTTACAAACAGTCAAGGGGGTGGAGCGTCCAACTTTCCTGAATCCCAAAATATCCAGACAACAACCTTAACCATGTGATATTCAAAGATGAGGAGAGGCCAATATATTTATGAATCAAGTAAATGGCACATCATATCGATTGTCGAAGGGTAAAATCTTTTCCTGGTTGTAATTGTGTTTCCGGTTTGATTACTTTCATTTCCCCTCCACTATTAACTTTAATACACTTGATAATTAAACTCTAAAGCCTTTCTATTATAATTGAAATATAATATAAATAAAGTAAATTAAAATATTAAAAATATCTCCCATCATTGCAGGAATTCATTACATGTTACACAATTTACTTTGTCGTCGATATGTGCACAAATCCGGAATAACTTTGATGAATTGCCAAAGAAAACTCTGACAATGTTGATGCAGTCGAGGTTCTTACCACCCTGATCATTGCTACATTCCAAGGCTCTGGCACCTCTGACACCACCCTGCATATGCAGATCACTACAGTCCAGGGCTCTCACACTGACATATCTGCCACCACCCTGCACTTCTTCTTGGTATGCATCAAGCAACACACATTTTGTTTCCACCTATGGAGATAGATGTCATGCAATCTAACACTAGAATCTCCTGCATATTGAATGCATCTAGAGACAAGGGAAGGACGACTACATCACCAAGAATAAAATGAGCAAAGGGTGTGCATTCTTAAAGAACCCAAATGAAAACTAGTTGGGAATGAGTGATCATGTTTCATCTCAATGAAGCTTACTAGGTAGGTGATGTTGGATAAAAATGATACCAAATTCGTTGTTTTTCCATGTTTTGTTCATGGTCTTGATATGAGCACATGGGTTCACGGGTGGATGATTATGCGAGTTTACATCATGTTCATCGTTTCCAAGTTATCAATTTGTTGCTCGCCAAATTATTTGGTGGTGAGGCACTGGGAACTACTGCATAGCATCGACTGTAGTGAGGAGAAAGTTGGCGTCTTGACTGCAACGATTACTAATATCATCAATACGTGGATGTTTTAGGTTTTTTTTTAATTTATATTTAAAAATTAATTTTTCTCTATGAAAAATAGCCAAAATAAATCATGTACACTAGGGGAAATTATGTCCCATCTTATGCTATGAACCAATCAAAAAATTTATTCATGAAAATGGAAAAATCAAAAAAATATTTTAATTATTTAAATAAAAGATGTCGCAAAAGTATTGTGAATTAATAAGAGGTCACAATGCATAATATCATTGGGTGCCTCCAAAACGAACCAAATAATGTATTAGAACGTACTAGTTAATAGGCAATCAACGATCATCGACCGCCATGTGAAAGCTAGAGTCCCTAGCCAGAGGCAGGGACTAATAACATAACAAGTGAAGTTACATATACGTATGTGATAATTTATTGTAAGTTCATAATTTGGCTTTGTTTAATGGTCATTATGATATCCCTTTTAATTCTAATAGCATAACACATGCAGAGAGATAGATAGAGAGATAAAGAAAAATAAGATAATGTTTATGTAACTCCATCACATTAACATTTTACATGTTCAATTTTATTCATGAAAATGGAAAAATCAAAAAAATATTTTAATTATTTAAATAAAAGATGTCGCAAAAGTATTGTGAATTAATAAGAGGTCACAATGCATAATATCATCAGGTGCCTCCAAAATGCACCAACTAATGCATCAGAACATACTAGTTAATATGTGGTCAACAATCGTTGATCGCCATGCAAAAGCTAGAGTACCTAGCCGGAGGCAAGGACTAATAACATAACAAGTGAAGTTACATATACATATGTGAACATTTATTGTAAGTTCATAATTTGGATTTGTTTAATGGTCATTATTCTATCCCTTTTAATTCTAATAGCATAACACATGCAGAGAAATAGATAAAGAGATAAAGAAAAATAAGATAATGTTTATGTAACTCCATCACATTAACATTTTACATGTTCAATTTTATTTTCATATTTTAACTTACTTGGTATTGGTTCGAAGAGCCTATATCTCTTAATACCATTTTATAGAGTTTTTAGCCACACAAATTTATGAATAAATATAGTTGACACTTATTTTAATTGGACATAAATAATTTAATATTTTCAACAATTTTCATCAACATGCAATCAATACTTAATACTTATCCATAAAGAACTTGTCACTTTAATGGAGTTTTCATCTAACTACTAAAAGAAAATGCATTAATGTATTAATTGATCATTGAACAATAATTGTTAATGCATGTGTTGAATCAACTATTTCCATCCATGGTGATCATTAAATGTTATTGGTGATGATACTATCATCCAATATGGATAATGAACATAGAACAAAAACTCTTAAATGTGTTCATATGTATAAAAATGTTTATTTCAATTTATCATTGGTTTCAATGAATCATTATTTTTCTCTGATATGTCTTTTCATGATTTTATTCCAATTCACTAAGATTAAGATTAATTTCCATCTCTTCCCCTCACAATCAAAGATTAAATTCAATGGGACTCGTACTTTAGCTGATATGTATATGGGTAAAAACAAAGAGAATAATTCGTCCATACAAAGCCATAATTCTCGAGAATAGATGGAATCGACAATTTATAAGTATACCCAAAATAATGCCAAACGATAACCATTAATAATGTCTTATGATTAAAAAAATACAAAACACGACAAAGTATACATTTTATTTTTTTTATGATTATCGTATTATGAGTAACAATAATGCATTTACAACGATTTTGGATGGAGCTAATGGCACTTCCCATACGTAGTGAATTCAATTAGATAAGTTTTTAAGTAATGAAAATGGAGTCCAACTAAATTGAGCTTATGATAAATGTCCGCAGCAATGAAGACAAAACCAAAGAGAGGTTTTATTAATTGAACACTTTCTTCAAGCACTTGGATGACATAGTCTTAGTTTGTAATATGCCACACCACTAAAGATACACCATGATTGCAAATCGATTCACCTTGTGAAAATAAGAATATAATGGTTTATTATTTCACTGCATATTTAGAATATTTAGAGTAAAGCTATGTACCCATATAAGCTTCATCTAGGATAAGATAAGTGATGATAAGCCTCAAGGTTCATCAACATCTTTCCAAAACAAATCAATTTATTATCACTTTTCCTTGTGACCCAAGTTAATATTGTTGATTAAGTTGTGAATTACTCTTGCATTCCTAGTTTAATGCATTCAATATAAGGATAAAAATCAAGGTAGATTGGGTTTTTCCCTTGCTCAAATTGATCTCCCCAATAGCATGTATCCACCATATAAGTCCATGTCACATCACCTAAGTGGTGTTTCTCACCATTTCTTTTAACATAGAAATTTTGATAGTTGAACTCATAGGTTGAATGATTGTCCCTAACTCCTCACCTTGCCAACTATTGATTTGCCAACCAGTTTCCACTCTACCATACCTAGGAAAATGTATTTAGCTATGTGGGATAGGAATAAAAAACTCAATAAACAATGTCTAAAGGATATGCACTAGTTATGGGGTCTCCTACTACTAGACAAGTTTATGCACTAGTTATGGGGTCTCCTACTACTAGACAAGTTTATGCACTAGTTATGGGGCTAATGGAGCTAATGGAGCTAATGGGGCTAGTGAATATGTTTGAGATTTATAATGTAGTGTAAGGAATTCATTTAGCATTTACTCTACAAACTTATCAGTTATTGAGAAATCCAACTGCACCTTTGTCACACCCCTCTTACAAAACTAGGGTCATCACTTAAAGGATAAGATGCAGATGGTGAAGGAGGTGGAGAAGACACATTATGCTCCCTAGTTTGCTCCATACTATCTATGAAAGAGAGAATTGACCATTAGCACATTCTTTTCTCAAAATTGACAATTGGTATCATCTAATTCACAAAACAAACTTGTGGACCCAAGGCCCTAGTGTTAGAGCCTCATTTTGATACCATAATATAGTGCCTTGGCTACCAAGAACTTAAAACACATACTTTATATATATAATAATTTTTATACCATAATAATTTTTAAATTTTTCCATTCAATATTAATTTCCATAAACCTTGGAATTTGTAGCATTATTACCAAATCTCATATAAACATCATGAAAGCTATATCAAGAATCCAAGCTCTTCATATCATTATAGTTGTTCAATAACACAAATTGTTCAAGTTCTTTTTGTATTGTCATGTTCATCATTTCACTTACTTACAAGAACCTACCTCATCCTATATTTCAAAGCCAATATTAGCATTACAATAACCACAACAACCCAAGCTCTTTAACATGGATAATAAAAAATAGACAATATGGTTCCTCTTTAGCTCATCCTTAAGCAATACCACTATATATATATATATATAATTTATAACAAGGGAAGTTCCAGAGCAACAATTCTCTACCTTTAGGGATTGACAGGTACTATAATAGTTTAATGCTTTGCTAGAAACATAGATCGTAGCGTAGGGAGTTAATACTTCACCAAACACTTGCGTAGGGATTTGTAGACTCCAGAACTATTGTTGGCAACAATATGTCAGGAATTAAAATGGGTCTTATGTGCATTGAGGCCTTCAATGTCTCGGGTGGTGTCGATGCAGCGTTGAGGCCTTTAGTGTCTTGGGTGGTGTCGATGTTGAGGTAGGACGCGTAACACGTGTGAAACTCATAACATGAATCCTTTTATTAACATTTAGTATTAATAATTTATATAGAAACAAATAAAGACAGATACATATCCTTAGATTTAAAATGCTTTATATTTTTCTAATTTACAATCTAGTTATTACTTTGCCTTATTATTGTGTATATCACTGTTGTTTTAACATTTTGAAAAACAAAGCAATAATATTTTAAAAAACAAAACAAAATGATAAAAACGGTAACTGAAGCGTAGGAGTTTAAGTTATTGAGATTGCTTTATTATTGTGTATATAGTTGTTGTTTAAATATTTAAAAAAACAAAACAAAACGATAAAAAATGTTACTAAAGGGTAGAAGTTTAAGTTATTTATATAAATTATACCACTGTTTAAGGTTGTCTCCATATCTAAGATAAATCGTGACAATGGGACAGCAAGGCAGTTGTAAATCTTAACCACTTATTAGAAATCAATGTTACCTCTTTATCCTGAAATTGCCCAAATGCTACTGTTGTGATCTAATTTCATGTGATATAAATGTATTCATACTATAATTATCGTTGTGCATAATACTTATACATGAGACTTCTTATTAGTAACAATTTCAACACCTATCCGCATGATAATAAATTCATCAATTAATTCGGTAGAATGAGGTCAAGAATTAATTCACCACTTATCCATACATATACATAGTGTTTAAATATATGACTTTTACACATGACTACAATCCGAAGATGGAGTGAATATATATCTGTGTGTGTGTGTGTGAGATTTAAAAAACAACTAAATAATAATAATAATAATAATCTATTTTTAAGGTCACGGCCAAGCCAGACACCAAATTGGTGTATGTGACCTCCTCCGCCCAGCGATTTGACTGGTAAAGTCTACAGAGATATACATACCCTACCCCCCTCTGGATTTGAACTTGTGATTTATTAGTCGAGTCAATATCTTGACCGATGATATTTCATTATTCAACTGTAAAGAACATGCGAGGATTTGCATGTTGATTGAGTCCCTTAAACATCGATTCTATGTCTATTAGAAAATCAATTGAGAGTAAACGTAGGTTAACAGATAGAATGGATATCTCGATGATCATGAACCGCCCAACAATTTAATCACATGCAATCATACAGTCTGCAGTTTGTTAAAATTTACAAACAGTAAAGGAGGTGGAGAGTCCAAATTTCCTGAATCCCAAAATATCCAGACAACAACCTTAACCATGTGATATTCAAAGATGAGGAGAGGCCAATATATTTATGAATCAAGTAAATGGCACATCAGATCGATCGTCAAAGGGTAAAATCTTTTCCTGGTTGTAATTGTGTTTTCGGTTTGATTACTTTCATTTCCCCTCCACTATTAACTTTAATACACTTGATAATTAAACTCTAAAGCCTTTCTATTATAATTTAAATATAATATAAATAAAGTAAATTAAAATATTAAAAATATCTCCCATCATTGCAGGAATTCATTACATGTTACACAATTTACTTTGTCGTCGATATGTGCACAAATCCGGAATAACTTTGATGAATTGTCAAAGAAAACTCTGRCAATGTTGATGCAGTCGAGGTTCTTACCACCCTGATCATTGCTACATTCCAAGGCTCTGACACCTCTGACACCACCCTGCATATGAAGATCACTACAGTCCAGGGCTCTCACACTGACATATCTGCCACCACCMTGCACTTCTTCTTGGTATGCATCAAGCAACACACATTTTGTTTCCACCTATGGAGATACATGTCATGTAATCTAACACTAGAATCTCCTACATATCGAATGCATCTAGAGACAAGGGAAGGCCGACTACAACACCAAGAAGAAAATGAGCAAAGGGTGTGCATTCTTAAAGAACCCAAATGAAAACTAGTTGGGAATGAATGATCATGTTTCATCTCAATGAAGCTTACTAGGTAGGTGATGCTGGATAGAAATGATATTACATTCGTTGTCTTTCCATGTTTTTCTCATGGGCTTGATATGAGCACGTGGGTTCATGGGTGGATGATTATGCAAGTTTACATCATGTTCATCGTTTCCAAGTTATCAATTTGTTGCTCGCCAAATTATTATATTCCTTGTCAAAAGATAGTTGAACGAACATAATTTTACTATCGGTCACATAGTCTTGCGGAAAGTAATAGTAACAGACACATCCACACGCAAACAAAATTGTTGGGATCTTCATTTTTTGGGTAAATACATATATTATGCAGAATAATCATAGAGCCATCAATATTCATTGGTTTCTGAGGAGGAGCACATTAGTTAGAGGGCACTCATATCAACCTAATATCTGAATATTTGCAGGATATATGTTTTCCTCTATATAGTAAGCCTCAATTTCCTAGTTTGTTAAGGAAGGAGATTAAGGTACCGAATGGATGTGAATCTTGAATTAGGTATTAGTATTGTTGGCAATCATCTTGGTGGATTTGGAAACATACCCAGAAGTGCTCATAATATGATTTTGGTGGAGTCTTAGTTAAAGCCTGAAGTTCATTGGAAGGAGGCCCATGGAACTTACATCCTCGTTGCAAATCTGCCAGGAGGTTTCTATGAATATATGCCTTTAATTTTTAGAGATATGACATGCATTGCAGCCTCTATTAGTATTTGTAAAGTTTTGGAGATAATTGAATCTATGATTTGATCATGCAGAGTTCCTAATTGAAGATATGTGAGTGCATATTGATAAATGGGGAAATCTCATTATTAGCAGAGAATGTCGTGTGGAGGAATCAATGATGGTGGAAGGGAGAATGCACAAAATGGAGAGACTAGGCGTACATAGATTCATAAATATTTTTGACTTCCCAGCTAAGAATTTAAATTTGGAGGCAATTACTTCCAAGTTTGAGCATGAAACGTTGTATTTCTAGCTGCCTAAAGTCAAAGAAAAACCCAGTGCAGATACATAAGAACCAATAGAATTTTAAGATGAGGAAAACCCAGTCCATGCTTCCAGTGATGCTTCAACCAGGTAAATCCAAAATCCAAAATTATTGTGCAAAATTCATATACAAAGTAATGTTTTTCAACGTATTTGCATAATGCCAAAACTAGAATCAAAGTTTCATTATAATTGCAAGATACCAGATATATAAAATATGCAGAACAGAAATGAAATGCTAGAAATGAGAGAATAACAGTAAAATATCCANNNNCAATACACAGAAATGATATACGAAATAGCAACAGAAATAGCACTTTGAATCAGTTAGCAATGTTCACAGGCCTCTTCGAGGGGGCAACCTCCAGTCGAGCAGCGCTCTGTTACAATAATATCCAACCTAGGGTTTTCATACCCTCGACTCTTATTTATACTAATATGTCTATTAAGAGAAGCATCTAGAGGAATATCCTTCTAGAAGCGGAAGCTTCTATTAGGTCTTCTTACATCCGCCTTATTCTATTTTATTTAAAGGTCTTATTAATATTGACCTTTATTACATCCGAATACATTGATCTACCTATGTGCGGGTTAGGACCTTAACATGTCCG
>SNQJ01S0019811.1:45872-70355 GCA_010110895.2 Picea sitchensis
GAAGATCCTTCTAGAAGCGGAAGCTTCTATTAGGTCTTCTTACATCTGCCTTATTCTATTTTATTGAAAGGTCTTATTAATATTGACCTTTATTACATCTGAATACATTGATCTACCTATGTGCGGGTTAGGACCTTAACAATAATACTAATATTTGCAGAAGGTCAAAAGCATAATCAAAGTTTCATTATAATATAAATTTTATGGTAATAGATTCTTCATAGTTCACTCATAACCTACAATTAGTTGATTATGTTTTCCTTATATTATAATGCAACTGGTCTACTATTGCTTCATACATGTCATGAAGAACGGACAATGAGATCAAGAATGATCAGGAATGTGTGGAGATCCAGCACCTTCATCTTCCTCAGACTCATTGACAACATAAATGGAATACCACAGTTCAAGTCCTCTAGCCAAAACTCTTAGAAGACCTAATCCCATCTTCCTCCAACATGTGCACTACACTAGTATTATAGATTATCAGATTACCAACATTGATTCAATGAGTTTTAGCATCTTCAATGTAGCCAAATCATAGGTTGCAAGATGATGAGGCGGTCGCTAGGCGAGGCGATGAAGATTTGGTGGTGAGGCACTGGAAACTACTACATAGCATCGACTGTAGTGAGGAGGAAGTTGGCGTCTTGACTGCAATGATTACTAATATCATCAATACGTGGATGTTTTAGGTTTTTTTTTAATTTATATTTAAAAATTATTTTTTCTCTATGACAAATAGCCAAAAAAAAAATCATGTACACCAGGGGCAATCATGCCCCATCTTATGCTATTAACCAATCAAAAATTTTATTCATGAAAATGGAAAAATAAAAAAAATATTTTAATTATTTAAATAAAAGATGTCGCAAAAGTATTGTGAATTAATAAGAGGTCACAATGCATAATATCATCAGGTGCCTCCAAAATGCACCAAATAATGTATTAGAATGTACTAGTTAATAGGCGATGAACGATCGTCGACCGCCATGTGAAAGCTAGAGTCCCTAGCCAAAGGCAAGGACTAATAACATAACAAGTGAAGTTACATATACATATGTGATCATTTATTGTAAGTTCATAATTTGGCTTTGTTTAATGGTCATTATGATATTCCTTTTACTTCTAATAGCATAACACATGCAGAGAGATAGATAGAGAGATAAAGAAAAATAAGATAATGTTTATGTAACTCCATCACATTAACATTTTACATGTTCAATTTTATTCATGAAAATGGAAAATAATAATAATAATAATAATAATTTAAATAAAAGATGTCGCAAAAGTATTGTGAATTAATAAGAGGTCACAATACATAATATCACCAGGTGCCTCCAAAACGCACCGACTAATGAATTAGAACATACTAGTTAATATGTGGTCAACGATCGTTGACCGCCATGCGAAAGCTAGAGTCCCTAGCCAGAGGCAGGGACTAATAACATAACAAGTGAAATTACATATACATATGTGATCATTTATTGTAAGTTCATAATTTGGCTTTGTTTAATGGTCTTTATGATATCCCTTTTAATTCTAATAGCATAACACATGCAGAGAGATAGATAGAGAGATAAAGAAAAATAAGATAATGTTTATGTAACTCCATCACATTAACATTTTACATGTTCAATTTTATTTTCATATTTTAACTTACTTGATATTGGTTCGAAGAGCCTATATCTCTCAATACCATTTTATAGAGTTTTTAGCCACACAAATTTATGAATAAAGGCAGTTGACACTTATCTTAATTGGACATAAATAATTTAATGTTTTCAACAATTTTCATCAACATGCAATCAATACTTAATACTTATCCATAAAGAACTTGTCACTTTAATGGAGTTTTCATCTAACTACTAAAAGAAAATGTATTAATGTATTAATTGATCACTAAACTATAATTGTTAATGCATGTGTTGAATCAACTATTTCCATCCATGGTGATGATACTATCATCCAATATGGATAATGAACATAGAACAAAAACTCTTAAATGTGTTCATATGTATAAAAATGTTTACTTCAATTTATCACTGGTTTCCAATGAATCATTATTTTTTTCTCATATGTCTTCTCATGATTTTATTCCAATTCACTAAGATTAAGATTAATTTCCATCTCTTCCCCTCACAATCAAAGATTAAGTTCAATGGGACTCGTACTCTAGCTGATATGTACATGGATAAAAACAAAAAGAATAATTCATCCATATCTTCCCCTCACAATCAAAGATTAAGTTCAATGGAACTCATACTCTAATCAAAGATTAAGTTCAATGGGACTCGTACTTTAGCTGATATGTATATGGGTAAAAACAAAGAGAATAATTCATCCATACAAAGCCATAATTCTCGGGAATGGATGGAATCGACAATTTATAAGTACACCCAAAATAATGCCAAACACTTAGAACCATTAATAATGCCTTATGATTAAAAAATACAAAACACGACAAAGTATACATGTTTTTTTTATGATTATCGTATTATGAGTAACAATAATGCATTTACAACGATTTTGGATGGAGCTAATGGCACTTCCCACTTCCTATACGTAGTGAATTCATTTAGATAAGTTTCTAAGTAATGAAAATGGAGTCCAACTAAATTGAGCTTATGATAAATGTCCACACCACTAAAGACAAAAGCAAAGAGAGGTTATATTAAGTGAAGACTTTCTTAAGCACTTGGATGACATAGTTTTAGTTTGTAATATGCCACACCACTAAAGATACACCATGCTTGCAAATCGATTCACCTTGTGAAAATAAGAATACAATGGTTTATTATTTAATTGCGTATTTAGAGTAAAGCCATGTACCCATATAAGCCACTGCATCTTCAAGGATAAGATAAGTGATGATAAGCTTGGAGGCTCATCAACATCTTCCAAAACAAATCAATTCATTACCACTTTTCCTTATGAACCAAGTTAATATTGTTGATTGAATTGTGAATTACTCTTGCATTCCTAGTTCAATGCATTCAATACAAAGATAAAAATCAAGGTAGGTTGGGTTCTTCCTTTGCTTAAATTGATCTCCCCAATAGCATGTATCCACCAGACAAGTCCATGGCACATCACCTAGGTGGTGTTTCTCACTATTAATTTTATAAGACAACAATTAAGTTCATAAATGAATTTAGGAAACAATTATCATAACAAATTCTCAAGTGGGGAATTCTTGGCATGCCACATACTAATCTCTGTAAGTTAGCAACTAGTTATTGTAGCTATCGATTTGTTAATACTACATGTATGATATAAACGAATATTGAATAGAAAATAGAAAAAAGAGGGATGGGTTTCTTCCGGGTTTCTTCCGGGTTCCTTTTTTACTAATTTTTTCAAGCCAACAATTATCATTCTCTCGATCAACAATATTATAGCAACTTTCATCATAACAATGACAAGACTATTGCTTCCTTGAGAATTTAGAAACCTACATATCTTCCAACTTAGGCAAGGAGGAATATACATAATATTTCTAATAATTTATGCATTGAACTTAGTAATATCCATTAGAAAACTTAATAGTATTTCAACAAATCAATTAGCTTATCTAGAAAAAATATCGAATGATATACTTAAAATAGTTGAACTCATAGGTTGAACGATTGTCCCTAACTCCTCACCTTGCCAACTATTGATTTGCCAGCCAATTTTCACTCTACCATACCTAGGAAAATGTAATTAGTTGTGTGGGATAGGAATAAAAAAACTCAATAAACAATGTCCAAAGGATATGCACTAGTTATGGGTTCTCCAACTACTAGACAAGTTTATGCACTAGTTATGGGGTCTCCAACTACTAGACAAGTTTATGCACTAGTTATGGGGTCTCCAACTACTAGACAAGTTAGGCATATCACCTTTGACTAGAGGGCTAAAACAATAAAAGTGCAACAATTCCAAACCAATCTTAATATTCAAATTACCCAATTGGTTTCTAACTCATACTAGTTTTGGTGAAATTTAAGCAGCATTTACCTACTTGGTAAGGAACCCTCCCACAACAAACGCAAGGAAGTCCCTACTATTTATAAACCTAGCCAACCTAAACTCATCATCACATGCAAAATTAATTAATTGTTTTATTTCTAATTTGGGTGTTATTCACCCCTCCCAGGTGTCACTTAGAGGGACTTTCATATTTAGATAATATTGATAAATTTAAAATTCTGTTTTTCATTAAAATATTATTATTTCTTAAGTAACACTCAAAGTGGGTATTTCTCTAGGTCAACTCATCCAAAATTGGGAATGCACCCCATTTGCAAGATTTAATTGGCCTTGGAGAGTTGGCTGCTAGGAATGTGAAGAAAGTTACCTCCACTCCTAAGTCATAATTGTGAGGCATGTCACCTCCCATGGTGGAGTAAGAATATGACCTCCACTCCTAAATCATAACTATGAGGCATGTCTCCTCCCATGAAGGGGTGCATTTGGGGATAAAAAATGACCTTTTTACGACATGATTTCGATATTTTCACTTTTAGATTAGGTCTTTCAATAAAATCATTCCATTTTAATTTACATCAAGCTTGACCTTGTTTTGTAAACACCACTATAATCAACGTCCTTGGTTAAGAACACTTATATATCTATAGTGTAGCATGTTCATAGGCCAACATTGTGTAGACACATCAACTCTCTAGAAATGTCACTAAAACAACATATTTAATATCATTCAAATGACAATTTTCTACAACTTCAATGTTTATATTGAGCATGAGATCAACGCTACAACAATAGATAAGACATTTCATGGAAATCAATATATCAATGGCCAGAGGATTGAAATGATGCCTAGACATCAATATATCGACATCTGGATACATTTTGAAATGTCACCCCTATCCCACATCTCTGTAAATATATACCCTCTAAAAAGCGTTGTCAGTGATGTAGAGGAGTATTTCCTACAATGTCAACTTTAACACAAACAATAATAACAATTATGAGTTGTATTAGCTTGACAACATCATTGATTTGTCTATGTTATTGACCTATTGTTTCCATGTATCATCATCATTGTTTGGATCAAAGTCAAGAATGCAAGAAACAATATTTTGTACTATTGATACATGTCATTTTCAAATGGAAAAAACACGTAATTGTGGATGGGGATCACACAAAAAATCACATAGGGAAAGAAATATAATTACCTTGGGTTCTTGTAAGAGAACTCTTTGTTTCATATGTCCTCCATTTTTATTTCCTATAAGAATCAAATATTAAGTGCATTTAAATCACTTATATCACTATTTTTAGTGATTTTATTGTGTACTTCATTTAGGTGATTACATCATCTTTGCTAATAAAAAATGATAGAGGATGGGACCACATGTTCCTAGGTTTTTATTCCATTGGGTTGTTTCTCTTATATATTTATATATATTGTTAAGCCCTAATATTGGCTCATTACCCCTTAATTGGGGCATATTACATTAGTAATGTTATTTTATTTATGTCGGCTTTATTCCATTAGTTGTAATTATACCTCCTAGTCTCATATATATACCAAGGAGAGATTTTCATTTGGAATCATCTTGTACTTGAACATTTATGTGGGATAAAAGGAGGTTGCCCCCTCGAAGAGGCTTATTATCTGAAATTATCTCTTTTTCAAGGCGTTGAGTACTTATTTTGAGGTTTTTCTATGCTATATTGATATTTGGTTCTTAACATATAGTGTCGAACTCGAAGTCTTAGGAGTTTTATTTGCTACATGAGACACCTTGGCATTTTCACTATAACGTTTTCTACAATGTTTCAAAGAAGGAACAACTGGGAGGATATTTATCAAAATGGATCAGAATGCGTTGGGTTAAAATTTAGGTTCACGAGGCCTAATACTTTTCAGGAATCTTATTTTTGTCTTGAGATTAGGTTACGGAATCATCACGAACTAATTTCATTTGGAATTTTATTATAAAAATTCTGTGTAACGTTTAGGACCACAGTAAATTATTCCACGAAATTAGTAAGGTATGGGGTGGTGAAATTTCATCTTACCAGGTCATCTTACATTGTGGAGTACACCTTGTGTGGAAGATAAGTGTCGACTAGTCTCATGAAGGTGTTACGGGTAAAAAATCATAACTTATTCCTAGAGTATCCAAGTTAGGTGAGACAAGTTTCATTTGGATAGGTGGAAAGAGTCCATTATTATTTCTGGTACGGTTCATAACTTTATATCAATTATTTTTGTCTTGAGGCATTCTATACAAAGTGAGATCTCTTGGAAAGGACAAATATCAACAAGTTGTGAGAGTGCGTAAATTCCATGGAACATCCAATTTTGATTGGACTTGTGGCATTGCAGAGAATGAATATCAAAGAACTACATAAATAAAGTTTCATACCATAGGGGCGAAACTTGGGAGATAAAGAAAGTTATACAGAAAGACCACCTCAAAATCAATGTTCAAAGTGATACTTTGCCAACATGACACCCAAAGGGGACTTCTACACAAAATAAGCCTCGAGACAATCCTACTTGGACTCTTGATGAGATGAAGAAATGTGTAGGGACATAAATGATTTAAAAAGAAAATTTAAATAAAAAAAGATGGAACTATAAGGATGGAATCTAGGATTAGAGCAAAGATGGATGGATTTAAAGAGGATATCATGGAAGTATTGAAAATTTACGTATGAGAGAAGACACTTAAAAGTGAAAATGCATCCCGTGAAATTCATGATGGAGGACACAAGGAAGGTGAATCCATAATGGAGAAACTCCAACTTTGGGTTGAAGATAAACCAAATTCTAATATTGATATGAGAGTTTGATGGCAAGGACCCAATCACATGGATACTTCGGATGGAGCAATTCTTTGATCTACATAATGTACCACATACACAAAGGTATGAATTGCTTATTTATATTTAGAACCCAATCAATTTGTATGGTATCAATGGCTTTGTTCATGAAAACCACTCATCACTTGGACAATTTCGAAAGAAATGATAGCACACTATGAGGATACAAGGAACAATACCTTCTTTAGCCAATTGATAAATCTCAAGCAAAGGGTTAGGTTACGAGCACATTGAGAACATCAAAGATTGAATATAAAATTATGGATATTTAAATGAGCACTGATTGATGTATTCAGGAACTTTAAGGATAACATTCAACATGAGGTTCCTTTGGAAACCAAATCATTGGAGAATGCATTTAAGGTGGCAAGAAATGTTGAAAGTAAAATATGGCTATGACTACTAGAAGGGCCAATCCTAACACATCTCTGAGAACAATGCTCCTTCTTCTAAAACACCTCAACCTACAAAGGTTGACACCTCAACAATTGGAGGAAGAAAGAAAAGGTTTATGCTTTAATTGTGACAAATGCAGTGGGGACATAAGTGTGGTGAGAAGAAATTATTCTACATGGATTGTGAGAGAGGAAGAAGGAACAAGAACAGAACCATCTGAAGATGAAAACATAGAAGCAATTTAGACTGCGAAGAGTTGACTTCCACGATGTCGTGTAATGCATTGGTTGGAGATTAGCACTCCTCAGACCCTGGTCGGGGATGCAACTCCGAAAAGAAAAAGGTATGGTTATAATTGATTATGGCATTACTCTTAATTTCATTCATGATAAATTAATGATCTCTAGTGCTTTTGTATATCCAGTAGCCATAGTTTCAAATGTGGTGCGAGATGGAGGGAACTATCAATTCTTTCGAGGAGAAATACAGTAAGATCAATCTCTTACTATGGGGAATATGTAATGAATAGTCGATGATTACTATACCCATGGGTGGAGTGCGAGATGTTGTACTAGGAATCCAATGGTTACAATCATTAGGAGCAGTGGATTTAATTTTATAGAACATTTCATGAAATATTGATTGGAAGGAAAGAAATTGAGTTAAGAGGTATCACAGAGAGCCCGGTAAAGAGTATTAAGCTCTAATGGCAAAATTATTGAAAAGGGCATCAAGGTGTTATTGCACAACTATGCTGCTAGATGTTTCAAACATCTAAATACCATTTATTCCTCAAGATCTCAAAGGATCATTGATAAGCATTCCAAAGTATTTGAAGATATTCCCAAAGGCCTTCCACCCTCCGAAATCATGATCATGAAATTCCTAATTCCTGAGAGTGTTCCTACTAACATCAGACATAAATATACCCTTACGCCCAGAAGTTTGAAATTGAGTGCATGGTTGAAGAGGTATTTGAGGGCTAGCAGTAGACCTAGCTAAGAGTTCTTACTCTACTTGCTGGGGTGGTAATTGTTCAGAAAGATGGTTCATGGGTGTGTCCATGTGCTGATTATCAACAAGATCACTATTAAGAGAAGGACTTTGTTGCGTCATTGAGTGGATTGTTGGATGAACTATGGAACGATCTATTTCCTGGGGTGGATCTCTGGTTAGAGGTATCATCGGATCGGGGTAGGAAGGAAGAAGTATCCCAAAAACAACATTGAACTCATGAAGGGCATTATTAATTTGAGAACTTCCAAATATCAACATGGAAAAATATAGGAAAAGAAGTACTCCCAGCATGGCAGAAAGGGAGATGATTTCAGGATAATGAAACCTCTTAGAGGGCAACCTCCTTTTGCCCATACGTGTTTCAAGTACAAGATGATTCAAAATAAAATATCTCCTTGGTATATATAGGAGACTAGGAGGTATAATTACAACATGTGGCCTAAAGGCGACATAAAATGAATATTACTAATGTATATGCCCGATTGAGGTGTGGGCCAATATTGGGCTTAACATTCCCCTCCCCTTAAGGTAGTGTTGTCATGATGTGAGTAACTCTGGATGTACAGCATTTAAAGACCTGAGTCTTCCAGAGTGGAATCTTGGTGATGGTTCCTCCATTTATTGGGGTATAAAATGGATCTATTCCTCGGATGGTAATTCTTGTGTCAATGATGGCTTCATGCTCCAATATGATTTTCCTTCCTCATCAAGTTTTGTAATATAGTTTAGGGCCCGGATCTTATCGTCTATAACCTTATTTAAGCAAACATGGAAATTCTTTTCGTGAGCAATGGGGTGACCCTGTTGTATACCATAGAGTACCAATCTTTACAACCTTACCACTATAGGAGCCATAGTACTTTGGTGATAATTTTTATCCTTCTTAGTTACTTGAGGACATGGACATCTGTGTATGGTTGTAAGTGCAAAACACAATCCCACTTCAAAACTTCTTTCCTCTGATGTTGATGCACTTTATTTATTTCATACGATTATATTACCATAATCCAGGAGTTTTGTCCTTTAAGATTTGGAGAGAACTTGTTGTTGATTCTCGATGTGATATTCCACTTCTTGAACCTTAGATTTTATTTTAGAGAAGAATTGATGGGAGGAGGTGGGTATCCATAAAAGTCCGCCATAAATGGTGTCATTTTGTTGCCGTATGAAAGGAAATGTTATACCAACATTCTGCCAAAGGTAACCATTCGAACCATTGTGATTTAGAACTTTACTTCAGGAGACAAAGCTGTGAGGTAGCCTTCAGGACATTTGTTCACTATCTCGGACATCCCATCATGTCTTTGCGGATGATAGGATGAGCTATGAGCCAATTGAGTACCCCAAGCAGAAAATAATTCTAATACAAAATGTCAGGTGAAGATGGGATCTCTACCTCCGCTACGGCCATCTTTGGGCTACCATGTAGCTTTTAAGACTATCTATGAATTAGGTGGAAATTGTGTAGCTTTGAAGGGATGAGAGAGTGAAAATAAGTGTGCGTACTTGGTCAATCCATCAACCATCACCATGATGACAATCTTTCCTTGAGATTTGGTGTCCCCAGTGAAATCCATGGAAACCTCCCTCAGTATTGACTTGGGATGGATAATGGTTTTTTTTTTTTTTTTTTTTTTTTCCACCTTATTTTGTTTGTAAACCAAACATTCTACCACAAACCTTTGAACATTAGTTTTAAAGGCCATCCCAAAAAAAAACCTTCTTGACTCTATGGTGGGTTTGCAAAAATCCCGAGTGCCATCCTATTTGAGAAGTGTTATTGCAATTCCAATAGTACCTTTCTTTTGATTTGGGAGTTCTTAAAATATAAGAGATCTTTGTACCATAGTGAATCATTTTTACATGTAAATGTATCGGATGCAATTGAATATTTTTGCAACCTTTGAATGAGAATTCCACACTTTTGTCACATTCTTCCCATTTATACCTTCTATTATCCATTGGGTTGGATGATCGAGATATATATGAAGACCTCAACATGTCATCCTTTCTTGAGTGCATACATACAACATTTCCCCTTTTTATAGAGCGATTTCAAAATCCATAGCAACCTGTTGGTTACCCATTTTTGTTGTTCTTACAGTAGTCTTTGTTCAGAAGTATTTAAGACTATCATGATCTTTTTTATTGTGAGTGCCTACCTACTGGGAGGACATTTCTTCAATGCATGTAGTAGTTTCATCATTTCCTTCTCATAAAATGGGTTTTTTTAAGTCCTTTCCCTTGAGTGTGAGATTAGACTTTCAGAGCAGGGGCCTTCCTTCTTGCATTAGGGTGACCACCAATTCCATTTCGAGGGCATCACGTTCCATAATGAGGTTTGTGAGTGCAGGTGGGGTCAGGGACAGAGGCTTTAAAATGCTCAGTTTGAATTTTGAATCTTTGGTTTCCTCTGGAGTCCATGAAAATGCATCCTTCTTAGTTAATTACGTTAAAGTTTTTTCTATTCTTCCATAGTTTGAACAAAAACTTAGGTAGTAAACTGTCGAACCCAAAAATCCTCTAAAGATTCTTTAATGTTTGGGGAGTCGGCCAGTCCATCATGTATGTCTTGTTAGGGTCTACCTTGACACCTTCATGCTTGAGATACAATGCTGTTAAATACTCTACCTCCTTTTACTCCCAAAGAGGCATTTGGATGGTTTGGCATAATTGTTGCTCCTTTTAGTAGTTGTAGCACCCTATTGTCAGCATGTAACATGATCCTCCCAAGACTTAGATTAGTATATCAAAATGTAACACAAATTTTTTTTTTGGAAGGAAGGGATTGAAAATGGAATTCATCAACCCTTGGAATGTAGAAAGGTGCATTTGTAAGGCCAAGGGCATGACCAAAAAATTCATGCGTGGCCTTCATGAATTCCGGAGAAATGTTTTTGGGACCATCTTCTTCCTTCATTTATGATATGATACCACAGGCAGTCAGTACATGAAATAGATTTCTCCATGGTTCATCTAACAGTCATAAATGTGTGGGAATGGGAAACTTAACATGGTGATCTTGGTAGGCCTCTCTATAATCACAGACACATACACCATGAGCTATCTTTCTTGAATACCATTACATTTGAATTTTAAAAGTAAGAACTTTAGCTAAGTCTAATAATGCCATCCTCTAACATTTCTTCAATATACGCTCAATTTACTCTTTCTAGGCGTAAGTATATCTGTATATGCTTGATATTGGGAGAACACTCAGAATTAGAGTGAATTTCATGATCAGGTTAGTGGGTGGAGAGACCTTTGGGAATATCTTCAAATACTTTGGAAGGATCTTGAGGATTAGATGGCTTGGATGTTTGAACATCCGGTAGAATGATTTAACCGCAATAGCATTGTTGCCTTTTCAATAGTTTTGGTAATAGTTAGAGCTTATCACCTTACGGGTTTCCTGTGTGATACCTCTTAACTCAATTTCTTTTCCTTCTAATGAAAGAAATTTCATGAAAAGTTCTTGAAATTAAAATCCATTGTTCTAATGATTGTAACCATTGGATTCCTAGTGCAAACATCGCATCCGCCATGGGTATATAACAATCCGTTGGACTATTCATTACATATTCCCCCCATAGTAAAGATTTGATCTTATTGCATTTTCCTAATGATTGACAGTTCCTACATCTGCAATCATTGCTTGAAACTCTAGTATTTGGATATATAAAATGGTGAGGATCTTTGGCTAATTTGGTGATGAGAGTATGGAGTCTTGTCTTGAAGGATCAATTGGGACTATTACGCTTTCATTTTGATGTATCCTTGATCTTGTGATTTGAAAAGTGCTAATTCCATCCAATGCATTACGATATGTGGGAGTCAACTCTTAGGACAAAATTGCTTCTACATTTCATCTGAGATGGTTCTTCTTCTTCTTCTTCTTCCCTCTTCCTGATCTATGTAGAATAATTTCTTCCTCACCACACTTATGTCCCTTCTTTGTGCTGTCACAATTAAAGCATAAACCTTTTCTTTGCCTCCAGTTGTTGAGGTTTCAACCTTGTAGGTTGAGATGTGTTTTAGAAGGAGCATTGTTCTCTCTCTAGATGTTAGGATTGGGCCTTCCAGTAGCCATAACCATGTTTTTACTTTCAACATTTCTTGCCACCTTAAAATGCATTCTCAGTTTGGGTTCCCAAAGGGGAGAACCTCATGTTGAATGTTATCCTTTACAGTTCCTATGAATACATCAATCAAGTGCTCATTTGGAATATCGGTTACCTTTATATTCAATCTTTAGAGTTCTCAATGTGCTCGATGCTTGAACCCTTTTTCTTGAGATTGCTCAATTGGCTAAAGAAGGTATTGCTGTATCCTCATGAGTATTGCTATCATTTCTTTAAGTGAAAATTGTCCTAGTGATGAGTGGTTTGTGAGAACAAAGCTATCGATACTATACAAATTGATTAGTTTCTAAGTATAAAGAAGCAATTCGCGCCTTTTGTGGCACATTATGGAGTCGAAAGAATTGCCCATCTAAGAGTATCCATGTGATTGGGTCCTTGCCATCAGGAAATTCCTCATATCAATGCTAGGAATGTGGTTGGTCTTTGGAAACTCAAAAGTTGGGTTTCTCCATTCTTGATTCACCTTCCTGTGTCCTCATCATGAATTTCATGGGATTGCATTTTCACTTTGGTGTCTTCTGTTACAAAAATTTTCAATACTTTGCGATCTCCTTTTAAACCATCCATCTTGATATCCAACTTAGCTTCAGTAGATCCATCTTAGTATCCAACTTAGCTTCCGTGAATCCATCATATCTTGTAGTTCATTTATATTACTGTAATTTCTTCACCTTCATCAAAGAGTCCAAAGTGAGGATTTTCACGGAGGCTTATTTTGGTGTATAAGTTCCTTTTTTGGTGTCATGTTGGCCAAGTATCCTTTTTGAACCTTGATTTTTGGGGTGGTTCTGCTTTGGACAATATTTCTTCTGTTGGCTTCATGTCCCAGTTTTGGTATGCGGGTGTAGAGCTTTTATTTTTATGTGGTTCTCTATTATTTCTTCTCTGGGTAGGTGCGATTGGAATTGGATGGCAGTGGGATTTCACGGTAACTTTCCCATAACTGTTGGAGTTTTTGTCCTTTCGAGGAGAATATAAGCATGGTGCCCTGCAAAATGGTGAAATTATGAAGTTGTAGGCAGCACCATAAATACTCTGATTTGCCAAAGATCAGTAGAGCCAGGTCACTCAGATTTTGGATGCTCTGGAAGAGTTATGATTGTTTTGCGGGACACTTCTTGAGACTAGTCAATGGGACTAGTCGGGTCTCTATATTACCTGAGGAGTGTATCTACAAAATTTAAGATGAAGAGCGAAACCTTTAGCGTTTTATCCGCAGGATACTTTACTAATTTTGTAAAATATCCTCACGGGTTAGGTGCAGGAAACACTCTGGAGAGTTTTATGTGACAATTCCGCAGTGACTTAGTTTAGGATGATTCCGAACCCTATCTTACAAAGGTTGAATCTCCGAGAAGTGTAAGGTCTCATGAGATGAATTTTTAACCTAACGTACCTTGATACATATACTAGATATCCTCCAAGTCGTTTCTTTTGAAGCGTTGTAGAAAAAAAGCGTTATGTGAGGGGTGAGGTGTCCTAGGATATGGTAGCTAAACTAAGTTAGCAGACTCTAATGCCATATGTTAAGAACCAAATATCAGTATAGCATGGAAAAACCTGGGAAAGAAATTACTCAGCGAAGAGATAATTTAGGATGTATTACTCTTTAGAGAGTACTCCTTTATAAATGTTCAAAGTACAAGATGATTCAAATGAAAATATCTCCTTAGTATATATAGGAGACTAGAATTATAATTACAACTAATGGCCCTAAACCATTATAAATAAAATAACATTACTAATATAATATACCCCAATTAAGGGGTAATAGGCAATCTAGGGCCAGCAGTTATGAATTTTTTATCATGCCTTTTAGCCTTACAAAAGCACCTTCCACATTCAAGGGGTTGATGAATTTATTTTCAAACCCTTCTTCAAAATTTGTGTTAATTTTTTGATGATATACTAATCTAAGCAAGTCTTGGGAGGATCATATCGACATGTTGGCAAGGTCCTACAACTACTAAAAGACAACAACTATATGCCAAACCATGCAAAATGTTTCTTTGGGATAAAAGGTAGAAGTATTTGGGTCATATTGTATCTCATGAGAGAGTGTCAGATAGACCTAACAAGATTAAGGCCATGATGGGTGACCTGATGCAAAAACATTGAAGAGAATCTTAGGAGAGGATTTTTGGGTTTGACGGGTTACTACCGCATGTTTGTTCAAAACTATGGAAGAATAAGGCACCTTCTTGACACTAACTAAGAAGGATTGCATTTTCATGGACTCTATAGGCAACTAAAGATTTTGAACATTTTAAAGAGGTGATGTGCAAAGTTTCTGTTGTGACCACTCTAGACTTCACAAAAACCTTTATTGTGGTCAGTGCCTCGGTGAAATGGAATTGGTGTTGTCCTAATGCAAGAAGGAAGGCCCCTAACTTTTGAAGTCACGACCACTCAAGGAAAGGACTTACACAAACCCATTTATGAGAAGGAAATGATGGAAATACTACATGCATTAGAAGAAATGGCATCTTACCTAATAGGTAGGCACTTGGTCAAAGCAGTCATGATAGTCTTAAATGCTTCTTGGAACAAAGGCTATCTTGGGAAAAGAACAACAAAATGGGTAACCAATATATTGGGTTATGATTTTGAAATCATCTGAGGGAAGTAAAAATGTTTGTGGCGGTGCACTCTCAAGAAAGGGATGAAGATGTTGAGCGCTTTCTGTGCTATCTCGATCATCCAACCATTTGGATAATAGAAGCAAAGGGATGAATGGAAGAATGGCGAAAAAGTGTGGACTCTCATTCAAAGGTTTGGGTAGGATTCTAGTGCATTGGATACATTTTGCATGGAACAATGATTCACTATGGGACAAAGATCGCTAATATTACATAAACAAGAACTCCAAAACTCAAACAAAAAGTACTATTGAAATTACACACCTCTCGATAGAAACACTAGGAATTTTGAAAACCTATAAGTCAGAAGAATTTTAGGATGGCCTTAAAACGACATTCAAAGGTTTGTGGTGAAATTTTTGGTTTGCCAACAAAAATAAAGTGGAAACAATTAGGGCGGTCTTTTACAGCCATTATCCATCCTGGTGGGTGGGAGGAGGTTTCCATGGACCACAAATCCGCAATTGAAAATCTGAAAGGAAGAGTGTCATCGTAGTGATGATGACAAACTGACGAAATGCGCTGCTGTGCACTCTCTCATCCTTCAGCTATTCCACTTCATTATGGAATGGTTAAAAACATAGCGACAGGTATTGTAGTGAGCGAGATCCCATCTTCGGCGACATGTTGGATAGAATTGTTGCGCTGCTGTTTGATACTCAATGACTCATAGCTCGTCAAATCCCGTAATGATGGTTTCAAGCTGGTCAGGCTGTAAATGTCTGGAAGTACGCTGTGCTGTCCGAATAAACAAACACAATCGTCAAATGTCTGGAAGGCTACCTTCGTTGCTTTGTCTCTGATAAACAAACACAATCGTTCAAATGGTTACCCTTGGCAGAATGGTGGTATAACACTTCCTTTCATACTGCAACAAAAATGACACCATTTATGGCACTTTATGGATGGCACTTTGAGGTTTTTCTATGCTATATTGATATTTGGTTCTTAACAGAGCAATCTACGGAAATCCTTTTTAATAGGGTTTTTACAAAGGAAAATACAACTTCTTCTCTCAAGGAAAGTTCTTCTCGCTTCTTTCTTCAGGAATATAGGTCGTTGACCCCTCTGAAGGAAACATATAGGTTTACATCATTAATGGTCATAGGGATGACGAAAATAATGTGTAACAGTATGGGCATACATTGTTTTTCATTTGATAAATGATTGGTATGCTAATCTATTATTAATGATCCAGAATGATTGATTATATAATTTGTCATCTATCTTGATACTTTCTAGGTGGGAAAATTGTAGGAATTGGCTTGTTGGCCCATTTTAGTGACCAGCCCCAATTTGGAGATTTGAGGTCCAAAACATTCTAAAGCCATTTTGAGGCATCAAACAACCTTTTTTAGTGTCAAAACTTCATAAACATAGCTCTTAGACCCTCTAAATTTGTATACACACTGAGACCTTTCCAACAGTGTGAAAATCACCTCAATTAGAGTTCATGTGTGAAAGGTATGCCACCGACAATTTAACCTACCTTGTTGACCACCATGTTATCTAGTGGATGCCACGTTATCCCCCATTACTTACATGTGGGGGTAGTCACGAGTGGAATTTCAAGAAGATTCTAGAATTTCCAAAACCCTAAAACTAATTGAGGGTTGAGGTATACAAAAACCTTAACCCTAGATAGCTATCAAACTATGTTAAATATTGGGTCACTAAGAGGAGAGGGGGTTCCATTCTTTTGGCATTGTACTTGTTACATAGTTGAGAAGAGGATCTAGGAGTGGTATTTGAGAGAATAACAAAGGAGGAGGAAGATTTTGTAGCAGCCATTCATGCCAATTTTCAAAGTTAACTCCATAATGAGTGCTCATTTCTTTGTATTTGCATTTTCATAATGAAGAAAAGAAAGCAGAGCATAGGTCTCACATTCTAGTTGGGTTTTATCCCATTTTGGGTTCCCCATGATACATATTTTGTTCATTTGTGTAGATGGTGTGTTCTTTTGCTTGTTCTTTCATTTTTCATATTTCAATTATTTTCATATGCTCCAGTGGAATATCCATGACAATTTACAGATCATATTGGTATCAGAGAAATTTTCTTTGGGGTATTTATGGAAAGTTGTAGGATCCAATAATTAGATTAATAAGGAAGTCATAGAACCCTAGCCATGGCATATGACTCTACTCATAACAACCCTCAATAAGCAACATAAGAGATATATGTGAGGATGGAAGAGCAAGTCATCGATATCTCTCACAATATGGACCTCCTCAAGTGAGCTCTAGCAAACAAGTTTGTGCCTTTTGGGAGGTTGGTGGCTCTAACTTAGAAGTTGGATTGGATGAGAAATTAGGAGATAATGAAGACCCTGAAAAGGAGTCTAAAAAAGAACCCGAGAACGAGCAACCATTTTTTAGCACCATCACTCATTCACAACCTCTCTTTAAAATGGAAGGGAAAGTGAACATCAAGCCATACGAAGATGATATATATGTTGTTAAGTTGAATCATTGGTTGCAATAGATAGAAGTGTATCTCAATGTCGATAATATAGACAAAGATAAAAAAAAAAATCATTTGACTAACTGACACTAGAGGACCATGCACTGACTTGGTGGGAAATCCACATGAAAACACTTAGGTTGAAGGGTGATCCACCAATAAATAAGTAGGAGGTGTTCAAAACCCTCATCAAGTCCTAGTTCTACCCTATTGGGTATGTGGAGGACCAGTGGATCCATTAGCATCACTTTAGGTATAGGAAAGGGTAGAGTGTGAAACAATACACCACTATTTTTAGGAAGAGGAAATCATGTTGGGTATGTCTCCCAAGAACCCATAAATACTCCTGAACTATTTGGGGGGTCTTCAAAGTCATTTCCAAAATAAAGCGATGCTCTCCAAACCAAGGGCCATTGATGAGGCATGTGTGAAAGCATAGTACCTAGAGAACATTGGCCATAAGAAAGGATATCCAAGTGGTTCTAAATCTAAACACCATGAATAGGCTTCCAAGGAGGAGAAGAAGAAGTAGAAAGGAAAATATAAGAATGCTAGCCACTACATGTCAATGAAAGGATCCAAACATGCACTACAACCATTGTAATATTGATGGTTACATTGAAGATACGTGTTGGAGGCTACATCTAGATCTAAATCCAAATAATTATAAGAAGGATGTCAAGAAGATGAACCTACTAGTCACAGATTCAAGCAACCTGGTAGAGTTGAACTCAAATGTGAATGAGAAGATTGTTTGCACCTTAGAGTAGAAGTAGGAGAACCTAAGTATCCTTCATCACAAGGAAGAGAAGGAGATGAATAAACTTTTTTGCACTAAGATCCAGGTCAAAAAGACCAAGGTGGATTCTCTATTTGATTCCATTTTGCAAACCAACCTCATAGTAATCAATCTAGTCACCAAGCTTGGGTTGGAATTTCATGATTGTCCCAACCTATATCCATTGTGATGAGTAAATAAGGATGCAAATCTCGAGGTCATTAAACAATGTAAGATCAAATTTTCTATAAGTGTGGATTTTATTGATTAAATGGAGTTAGATGTAGTACCCCTTGACATGTGTGGTGTAGTGTTTGGAATCCCCTACATGTATATGAGGGATGCAATCATCATGCAGAGAGTAAACTAATATCACTTGATCAAATATGGGGAGTCTTTACATCATCAATGCACACAAAGGTAAATCCAATACCTCACTAGTAAGTTCCAATCAAGCCAAAAAGTTGATCAGTTCTAGTAAGAAGCATGTAATGCTTTTCTTAAGAGAGAATCAACTGAGTGATGAATCGATAAGAGGAAAGGCATCCCTGAAGGGATGCACTAAAGAGAGGAAAAAATAGTTGGAGGAGTTGTTGTGAGTATACAAAGGAGTGTTACAGAAGCCAAAAGGGTTACCACCTAAGAGGGAACTAGAGCATGAGATACATTTTTTTCATGATTCCCAATTACCAGATATTGGGTTGTATAGATAGTCTTTTCTAGAAGAAAATGAAGTGAAGAGACAATTGTAGCAATTGTTTGATCAAGGAGTAATTCAACCAAGCACATCCCCTTATGGGTCACCTATCATCATGGTACCCAAGAAGGATGGGACTTGGTAAATGTGTATTGACTACAATGCTTTGAACAAGATCACACTCAAGAATTGGTACCCTCTACCCACGATCGATGATTATTTAGATTAGTTGCAGCAGGCCAAGTACTTCACTAAGTTGGATCTCAAATCAAGATACCACCATGTACACATTAAAGAAGAATACACTTGGAAGACTGCCTTCAAGACAAGCTATGATCTGTATGAATGGTTGGTCATGCCTTCGGGTTTATGTAATGCACCAACTACATTTATGTAGTTGATGAATGATGTATTGTGCCCCTATTTAGATTCATTTTTAATAGTGTATTTGGATGAAATATTGGTTATAACTATACCAATGAAGAGCACATATCACATCTCATGTATGTGTTAGAGACTATAAAAAAGCATCCTTTGTTGTCTAACTTTAAGAAATGTGAGTTGTCTTAGTGGTCATTGGTGTATTTAGGGTATGTTATCGATGGAGGGGAACTCAAGTTATATCCCAAAAATATGGAGGCCATCCCCAAGTGGCTAGTTCCTACTAATTTCATTGAAGTTAGGAGATTTGTTGGGGTAGTGCAGTACCTATGGAATTTCATAGCATTCATTTTAGTGGTAGTTGCACCACTACATGCCATAACAACTAGTGGTAATAATTTTCAGTGGGGAAAGAATCAACAAAAATATTTCGACAAGCTAAAATGAAAGATCAGTCAAGCACCAGTCCTTGCATTTCCTAACTTACAAAATCCCTTAGAATTTGATATGTATGCGAGTGGATATGCTATGGGAGTGTTCTTGATGCAGGGAGGTAAGCCAATATGATATCATTATGAGATGTTTCATGGGAGAATCTTGAACTACCTTATGTGTGATAAGGATCTCTAAGCCTTGGTTCAAGCTATTAACACGTGGAAGCACTATTTTATGGAAAAGGAAACCATTATCCACATTGATCACAGACAATTATAGTATTTGCAGGCCTAGAATAAGCTTCAACAAACCAAACATTGCAAGTGGATAGGGATTTTGTAGCAGTTTCATTTGGTCATCAAATATAAGAAGGGAAGAACTAATAAGTTGGCATACATGCTTTCAAGGGCACCCACATCCAATATTACAATCATGGGAACTCTTATACACATGGATCCTTTTACCCATGATGCATACAAAAAGGCATACACAGAATATAAGGACTTTAAAGAGGTGTTTTAGTAGTTACAAGGACAAATCCATGTAGAAGAAGGTGACAACAAGGTTGACTATCATATCCATAATGGGTTTCTCTACAAGCTAGAGAAGCCCTGTGTCCCTAAAGGTGAAATATTGCATATTGTTAGAGAGGATCACACCTCCAAGGTTGTAGGACATTTTGGTGTTGGGAAGACAACTACTAACTTACAAAGGTATATGTATTGGCCCAAAATGCAAGAAGATGTAGCTCATTATAATAGATCAGGATGCATACTTTTTTGCACCAACAAGCCCATTAATAGAAATCAAGATTTATACCATCACTTGTCTGTACCCACTTGAACCTGGAAAATAATTTATAGGGATTTTGTGGGTGGTTTTCGAACAACTAGGAAGGGACATGACTATTTGTTTGTGGTAGTTGATAGGTTCAACAAGATGTGCATTCTTATGCCTTGTAAAAAATACCATCAAAGGACTAGAAGAAGAAAACATGTTCTTTGAACAAGTCTGTGTGCACTTTGGGATACCAAGCAGTAGCATCTCAGATATGAATACCATATTTCTCAGTGCATTTTGGATTACACTTTAGCAGAAGATGGACACCAAGTTGAAGAGATGTACATTATTCCATCAATAAACATATAGGTAGAGAGAAGTAGTCAATAAGACGTCGGTTCAACTTTTGAGGGGTTACAATAAGAAACATCCAAAGACTTTAGATGAAAATTTGATTTATACTCAACACTCTTATAACAAAGCAGTCCATACATCTACAAGTAAGTCCCATTTTTAAACTTTCTTTGGATATTTACCGCCTTCACCCTTGGATGTTTTATATGGACATAAAGGAGGAGTGAGGGAAGACATCACAAGAGAAGCAATGAAAGTGGAGAAAATTGTTGAAACAATTAGGCAGATCCATTTGCAAGTATATGAGACATTGAAGAACTCAAAATAAAGGTACAGGGCCTAACATTATCAACACATAATTGAGAAAACATTCAAGGCGAGAGACAATGTTTAGTTACAATTGAACAAAGAAAATATATAGTGTCATGGTAAGAAGATCAAGGCTATGTGGTATGGTCCTTTTGAGGTATTGGAGAAGGTGAGTGATAATGCTTACAATTTTAGTCTACCCCCATATATGCACATTTACTCAATAGTGAATGTGGAAAATTTGAAACTGTATGAGCCTTCCATGTTGGCTTAGGAAATTGAGCTACCTACCATAGAGGAATAAGCACCAAAATCTTAGGCAGAGTTGGTAGAAGACATAGTTTTATAGCAGAATTCCAAAACTACTAGATAAGGGAAATATGACCTTAGGAAGGTTGGTTTTAAAGGACAACTTCCAAGCAAGGAAAAATGGTATTGTTGGGAGAAGGTAGAGGAAAAATTTCCTCACCTCATTTAGTAAAATATTTTGGGGACCAAAATCCTCCCTAAATGGGGAGATATGATCCATAATGGGTCATGATATAATTTTTCGTCTATCTTGCTACTTTTTGGATAAAAACATTGGAGGAGTTGGCTTGCAAGGCCCATTTTAGTGGCTACTCCTAGTTTGTAGAATTGGGGTCTAGAACCTTCTAGAGCCATTTTGAGGCATCAAATGGACCTTTAGGGATCAAAAATTTGTGAACATATATATTATCCCCTCGATGTTTTTCTACACACCGAGACCTTTCCAACTGTGCAAAAATCACCTCAATCAGAGTTCATATGCAGAAGATATGCCTCTTGCAAGTTGGCCTACCTTGTTGACCACCATGGTACCGAGTGGATTCCATGTTATCCCACATTAATCACATGTGGGACTATTCATGAGTGGAATTTCAAGAATATTCTAGAAGGTCCAAAACCTTAACACTAATTGAGGGTTGAGTCATCCAAAAACCCCAACCCTAGATCGTTATCAGACTATGTTAAATATTGGATCGCTAAGAGGAGAGGGGTTCCATTTTTTTAGCATTATAATTGTTGCATAGTTGAGAAGAGCATCTAGGAGTGGGATTTGAGAACATACAAATGAGGAAGAAGATTGTGTAGCGACCATTCTTGCCATTGTGTCTAAGGCAACTCCATAGTGAGTACTCCTTTCTTTGTATTTTCAATTCCATATTGAAGAAAATAGAGCAATAGATCTCACATTCTAACTAGGTTTCCTCCCATATTGGGTTTCCTAGCATACATCATGTGTTCATTTGTGTGGATGGTGTGTTCTTTTACTTATTCTTTCATTTTCATATTTCAATTATTTTTATAGAATTGAGCAATAAGTTAGTGATAATAAATTTGAGATCTAGGGAAATAAACCTACATAATAGAATATTTCAGCATAATACAAGATTTGTTGTGACCAACTATTCCGATGGAATATCCATAGTAGTTTACAGATCAATTAATGGATTTGAGGAGGTGCACAATAACCTACATTTATATGATTTTTTTTCCAACATGGGTGCCTTTGAATTCAACATCTTTTAGAGATGCCACGTGTTGATTACTCCATAATGTCCTTGGTATTTGGTTCCTTCCATTTTCTTAAATCTACACAAAATTTTAGTTCAAACTCACTTTAAGTTGGTATGTGTTTTTATCAAAATGGTGTCATCCACCAAGTGAATGCCATATCTCTCAAATATGTATTAAAACAATTCCACCCTCTCTTCACTAGAGAATTCTTTCAATATTCTCTTGAATCTTGAGATGTGCTTCATACCATCAAATCCTTCTTTAAAAAATTATTATCTCAAAATTGTTTCATCTCTTCCATGAGGTTCATGGATTCAACTATCTCAATCCAATACAATGAACTTAAGAAGATTTCATGTAGCCCCTATTGTGAAGCATCAATACCTTTCTTAAAATATATTGACTTACCCAAAAAAAAAAAAAACACCCTTTTTTTATTCAATGGGAGTGTCAAAGGTATTGACTTACCCCCCCAAAAAAACACCCTTTTTCGATTCGATGGGAGTGTCAAAGGTATGTGTAGTCTATGTTCCTTTTTTTATCATATAGAGATTGCCCATGTTAGATTCAAATTTCTCCTTATACCATCAAGAGGAGATACAATCCACCTCATATGACATATCAATTGGGTTTAGAGGAATAACCTCTTTCCTATGGCTTTGGAAATACTTCACCCAATCTTGACCTCATATGACTTACCATTTGGGTTTAGAGGAATAATCTCAAGTTCCTATGGATTTTGAAAAACTTCATCCAATCTTTGTTCAAGCATATAATTCTACACATGGGTTTGATTTAAGGTTGGCAAAAAAGGACCTTATGGGTATTTATATTAATTGACATGTCCATTTTTCAAAGGTTGTCAAAGACTTCATGTTGAAGCATTTAATGTAACGACCCTGCTTAAATAGGTGTATGATAATTAATTATAATTAATTTAATAATATAATTGTCCTAAAAGATTAGCTAAACCTTAATTATTTCTTAAAATAACATTTACTAATTAATTATTATTAATTAGTTATTCATGATTTTTATGATTAATTGAAGTATTAATTAATTCATTAATTAATAAGGTAAATAAATAAATAAAAAGAAGGATAATAAATTATATTATTAAATTAATTTACATACCCGATACGGGATAACATATTAACTACAAGGGATAAGATATTAAATAAAGGGGATAAGGGACATTAACGGGAAGGGATAAGGAGGTAATAAATGAGTTAGGTAGGGAGTAAATGAAAAGGGGAAGTCGGTAAAGGAGGAATAAGGAAGGGAAGGAGTTGGACGGGAGGCATTCTACGGAGGTTGGGGATGGATTTTGGGAGCTCTGGGATTTGCAGAGAGGGAGGTGAAGTTTTGTGAGTGGGATTGATACAGTGCACCAGAGTTGCTGGGGGTTTTGGGCACGGGGGCCAGGATATCCATTGATGTCCTGGAGCTAGGGAGCTACCTAGTTGGTAGGGAGGAACGGTTTTGGGCAGTGTTTTATGGTGCAACAACGTTCAAGAAGGCATTTGGACAACGGACGGCTATTAGCATCAGGTTCAGGTATTTCAAATGATGCATTGTTTTAATCTATGATAAAATTTTATTATTATTGAAAAATTTGTAAGCGAATGTGTTAGATTATAGAAATTTCTTAAATTTTATGATTATGTTGTAAATTAAAATGGTTGTTTATTTAATTCGGCTCTTACATTT
>SNQJ01S0019811.1:70365-87209 GCA_010110895.2 Picea sitchensis
TAACACTATTTTGTTTGATTACTTTGATATTGGTAGATGATGCTACATAGGTGGTCATCCAATTTTATTCTAAAATATTGTGGAGTGATATGCAAACTAGTGTGAATATTCCACTAGAACAACTTGTCACAACATTTCTTGTATTATTCTGAAAATAATTTATTATGCAGGTTTAATTCCTTAGATCTCATATTTATTATCACTAACTTATTGCTCAAATTTATGGAAGTAATTGAAATGTGAAAATGAAAGAACAAGCAAATGAACACACCATCTACACAAATGAACATAAGATGTATCTTGGAAAACCCAAAGTGGGAGAAAACCCATCTAGAAGGTGAGGCTTAGATGCTCTGCTCTCTTTTCTTCTATTATGAAAAGCAAGTACAAAGAAAGGGGCACTCACTATGGAGTTGCCTATGACACTATGGCTTGATTGGTTGTTATAGAATCTTCCTTCTCGTCTGTTATGCTCTCAAATCTCACTCCTAGATGTTCTACTCAATTATGGAACAAGTACAATGCTAAAGAATGGAACACTTTCCTCCTAGTGGCCTAGTATTTAATTGGGGTTTGATTTAACTTCCTCGTAGACTTAACACTATTTTATTTGATTACTTTGATATTGGTAGATGATGCTACATAGGTGGTCATCCAATTTTATTATAAAATATTGTGGAGTGATATGTAAACTGATGTGGATATTCCACTAGAACAACTTGTCACAATATTTCTTGTATCATCCTTAAAATCTTTTACTATGCAAGTTTACTTCCTTTGATCTCAAATTTATTATCACTGACTTATTTCTTAAGTAACTGAAATATGAAAATGAAAGAACAAGCAAATGAACACACCATCCACACAAATGAACATAAGATGTATCTTGAGAAACTCAAAATGGGAGAAAACCCATCTAGAAGGTGAGGTCTATGCTCTGCTCTCTTTTCTTCAGTTATGAAAAGCAACTACAAAGAAAGGGGCACTCACTATGGAGTTTCCTATGACACTCTGGCCTGAATGGTTGTTATAAAATCTTCTTCCTCCTATATTATGCTCTAAAATCCCACTCCTAGATGTTCTACTCAACTATGTAACAAGTACAATGCTAAAGAATGGAACCCTTTCTCGTCCTGAGGGACCAATATTTAAGATAGCTTGATAGTCATCTAGGGTTAGGGTTTTTGCATGCCTCGACCCTTAATTAGTGTCAATTTTGGACCTTATGTAATCTTGTTGAAAGTCCACATGTGATTATCCCTACATGTGTGAGAAATGGGGGTCGATGTAGCATCTAGTTGGTACCATGGTGGTCAACTTGTGAAAGGCATAACTTTTACATATGAGCTCTGATTGAGGTGATTTTCACACTGTTGGAAATGTTTGGGTGTGTAGAATAGCATTGAGGGGATAGGAGCTATGTTCACAAATTCTTGACCCAAAAAGTGTCATTTGATGCCTCAAAATGGCTCTGGAAGGTTTCAAACCCTAATTTTCTAAACTAAGACTTACCACTAAAGTGGGCCCTGCAAGCCAATTCCTCAAAATTTTCCACCTAAAATGTACCAAAATAGATGAAAAATTATATAATAATCCATAATGGAGATAATAATGTACACTAGATGTAAGCTATAATCTGTAATGAAATCATTTGTTGTAGTTTTGAATAGGTGGAATAGGACTATGAGGTTGATATTAGTGATGCATATCCTTTAGTAGTAATTATTATCAAATATAGAAGTTTGTCCACTTGAATAATCCCCTAAATATACCATATAATTATCTTAAACGTGTTGTGGGAGATGCCAATGCTTTCATTTGATTTGGAAAAATCTTATAATCTAAAGGATTCTCTTGCTTGATTTAGATAACAATGTCTATCTCTCACGATCCTTCTACTCCTTTGTCATATGTTTGCATTATAGGATCTATTACATGATGTGATAGAAAACACATTATACTTACATCTTAATCGCCAACAAAATCCGTCTGAGGAGATACTAAGATTGCATGGATCATAGTTTGCATCATATAAATTCCTTGGGTTTATTGAGGCATCATAGTAGCTTGCTATGTTAATTGTCCTTGTCTTTACATTCAATATAGTCTTCTTTATTTAATACATTGTCTTCTTCGATCCTTTGCAAGACTATTTAGACATTGAGACCATCCAGGGTTTTAAGTATAATCAACTTTATAAAATGTATAATGTTTCCATTTTGGCATGCCAATGGACAATTGGAGGTGATCACTATTGGATGTATCCATCCCAATTTTTCCTATGTCGTTAAGGTTTTTACTTCACATTCCATTTTACATCAATTTCCAAAACTCAATGATACACGGTGGCTTTATGGGCCAAACATGTAATTAATTAATAATATTGAGCCTTAAAGTAAGATATATACATACTTTTGGTATTTCATCAGTATGGAAATTTAAAAAATAAGATACATAACTTTTTTTTAATCTTGAATATGAAAATTTAGAAAATATTTCTTTAAATTGAACATCATAATCCTCCGCTTAAATTCATTATGATTTTGTTTCATATCCTTCAATTAATTTAATGTTAAAGGTGTAGGGTTCATATACCCATACACTACCTTAAAATAAGTTAGAACATCTTCACAAGTGGAAAGTTACATGGCTTGCTATTGTGCCTTTGTACCTTTGCTTTGTACTCCTCTCACTCGTACATTTTGATAAACCCTTGATCTTCCTAATGAAAAGTCGTGGAGTTCTCCTAAAATATTTTGTTTAAATGTTTTTTAAAATGTTAAATTTTGGAACTACAAACAAAAAATTAAGTAATTTTATTAACAAAATAAGATATTTAACTTTAAAACATATTAAAAAATACATATCTAAACTTAAACCATAAACATAACATAGAGTCCAATTAAAAAACATATATAATCACATGAGATATACACATAAAATGGTATTAACTCAAATGGAATAATATTTAATTAAATATTGATCGTTAGAAATGGTATTAACTCAAATGGAAAATTATTTAATTAAATATTGATCGTTAGAAATGGTATTAACTCAAATGGAAAATTATTTAATTAAATATTGATCGTTAGAAATGGTATTAACTCAAATGGAAAATTATTTAATTAAATATTGATCGAATGCAATAGATTACAAAGACTTTTATACTGCAAAAATTTAGGTTTAGTTGGGAAAAAATGTAAGTCGATTTTTAGAAAGGATTGATTTATTGTTCAYAAGGGTGTATATTTTCTATGAGGTTTTGATCATTATATTATATTCTTCTATTGTTAACTATTATAGACACCTTTTTCAACAACYACTTCAAGCTTTTTCCAAAACAAASCTTTTCTCTAGGGTCGCAAATGAGACCCTCCCACAACAAAATTGTTTCATATTATATGTGTAATGGTGGAAACAAGACATTATCATGAATGGTATGTGTTAACGGTGGAAACAAGGCATTATCATGAATAGTGTGCTTTTAGTTTATTGCTTCTTATCTCTCTATTATTGTTAGTGACTTGAAGGCTCCATTTGGATATAAAATAAATATTTCTTCTTAGATTCTACTAAAATAAACATTTCTTCTTATATTCTAAATGAGACTCTCTAATAACAAAATTGTTTCATATTATGTGTTGGTGTCGAAAGCAAGTCATTATATGAATGGTGTGCCCCCCCTCTATAATGTGTCTCTACGTATGATTGAGGGGTTGCATGTTAAAGGAAGCAAGCAATCTCTTCTTTAACTTTTAACGAACTCAAACCAATATCTGCCATAATGGTTATTGTATATTTTATCACTTTTAATACTTTTGATATATATATATATATATATATATATATATATGCTAAGGGTAGGTTTGATATTATCACCTTAACAAGGATCGTTATGGGAGTGTCTTCTAATGGGATAGATGTGATAATATCACCTTCATACGGTTGTTATTGGAAAGTCTTCTAATGGGTTAAATCTCATTATTAAATATTTTATGAAAAATATCATCTTACTAGGAGTTGTTATAGGAAAGTCACCTTAATAATAATAATAGAGGTTGTCATTGGAAAATCTTAGTGAACAATCTAATTTTTCCTAAGAATTATGGTCTCTTCTCTTATATGATCCATTTTTATTTTTTTTAAGAACTATGGTCTCTTTTCTTATATGATCCATTTTTATTTTTTTTTAAGAACTATGGTCCCTTTTGTATACATTGTATTTATCTTCACAAAAATGAAAAGAGCACAAGAAAGTGTCATTTTGTAAGTATAATTACTTTTGTTGCATTTGAGGTTTTAAATTTTGGAAATCTAGTGGATTATGGGATAATATCTAATTTAGTTTACATATAAATGTTTACTAAAGGTTATAGTTGGTTCATGGGATTGCAAGAAATACAACGTGTAAAAATGATATGGAGAAGGCAAAAGCACATCCTAGAAGAAAAATAACCTAAAAGAAGGAAAAAGAGGAAGAAAATAATTGTGAAGGCACAGTCCAATGAGATGCAAAATAATGAAGACACTCAAGAATGAGGTCCCCTGGTTGAGACATGTTGCTATGGAGAAGCACTTCTAACATCCAAGGATGGAAATAAATGTGTGATGGGTGTGAGGCCGTGGTAGGTTTACGACACCTCGCAACTCTATCATGTGATCTTGGGAGCTAGTCATGGGGTCTCTCCCTACTAATGTTAGAGGGTTGGACATAAGAGGTAAACACCTTGGTGCATATTGGATTAGTAAACCAACCTTTGGTAAGTCATCAAGAAAGCTCAAACATCTCTTGGAGGAAGGGGGCTAGGTATCTTTAGTTCTCATAAGGCATGAGTGTCTGGAGAGAACCACGTGAATCTATGAAGAGATAGAAGAACCATCCCTCTAATCTCATAGTAGGGAGAACACTAACATATAAAGTGGTCTTCAATCTCAAGCTCTAAGATGCAGATTTGCAAATACAGTGCTCCTAGGGAATATGGTGATTTGTCTCAATGCGACATTAGTGGGAGAAAACTCTAAACCAAGTTAAAGGGGTACTCATGATGCAAGGTAATTGGAGCCTAGTCTGAATAAGTCCACCACTACATTGGAATACAAACTCGAGTAGTGCTAAAGTTTGGGGGAGAACAACTTTCTAGGCTCAAACCATGTGGACCAAAGGTAGGATTTGTAAATCTCAATACAAATACCCCCTTTGTTTTTATCTTTCCCTTAGATAGATCAAGGGCATCCACTGAAATGTTATGCAAGGGTGGTTTATAAATATCAAGGTCAATGAGGTGAAGCAATAAAGAAACTCTCGCACACCAACTTGAAATGCTCTCATGTTTTGCCTCAATCCATATAGGTTTTGAGAGCAAGATATGAATATCTAAGAAGACCACTCTATGAGTTTCCCATCCATCTAAGCCTATCTATCACTGCCATCACATGAAAGATCATTGAAGCAATGAGTGGGGTTGTGCCACTGATCTCTTGGAATGAAGATGTTTGGATAACATTGTGACAAGTAATATCTCTACCTTGTTTCAATCTACTCCCCAAAGGTATGCCCCCCAAACTTCACACCTATACAAGAGGGTAGGAGTGACCAATGAGTGAAAGAATTAGATATTTGATCTAATGTCTTAAACTAGAGCTAAAAACATTGAGTGGCGAGAGACACATATCTCTTGCTCAATCTAGCCTCTACTGCTAGAGTCAAGATAAAGCATGGTCTAAAGAAGAGGACCTCGAAATATACAAATGAAAAGATTACCTTAACCCTCTCACCTCCATAAGAATCACATTGCTTGCCTCCCTTTTAGGGATATAGAGGCCATGACTTTTGTTTTCTTGAGATTAACCTAAAGTTGATGAGTGTCATAGAAGGAATCTAAGATGTCAAGTTATCATTGAAGGCCCCTCATTGAGTGGGACATGAGGATAATTTCATATACAAATAAAAGCATAGCAATGGAGACTTTGAAGAGTAAGAAACCATCTAAGGTACAAAATGAATTTGATATGTTTTCCTCTAGCTCATCAACATAAGTCCAAAACGTGTAGAAGAGAATGGGAAAACTTGTTTAACTCCTATAGTGCTCTAGACCTCCCCTGTCTCACCAAAGCTCGTCTATACTTTGCCAACAATGGTCTCGTAAAGTGTCATCACAAGCAAGACAACCAAGGGTGAAGGACCCAAAGCCTTAACTCTGTTAACTAACAAGTGCTGAGAAATTGTGTCAAATTCCCTATGAAAGTCAATGAAGCAACAACAAACTTTATGCTTGTTTTCCTTAGACTCCTCGATGATGGAAGTCAAAGTAAAGGTATGATTTGATATGTCGAACCCCCCCCGCCCCCCCCCAAATCTTACTTATCCTTTGGCCCTCAAACTCTTTGTTTATGCCCATCCATTAATGTAAATGTATAAGGTTGTGCCAAAGATCTCAACCAAGGTATGCCCAACCATTATAATAGTGAGATAGTTGCTAGGATCATTTCGGTCTCCATTTTTATAGATGGGATGGATGATATGGGACATCCAAGAAGGTGGAAAGCCATGGGTAGCATATAGTTATACATGTCAATAATATGGACTGCTAAGACTTCAACGTTATGTTTGATAAATTCACTGTTGAGGTTTCTCCACATGTTGGGATTTCTTGGATTAAAGCTTAAGGAGCGAACACAAGATTAGGTGGTCAATAAAGAAACATCAATATACAAGTTTTGGGTTGACTCGAATGTTTTGTTGGTTTGGATCATTGCATAGGATATAAGTGTAGTCAAACCATTTTGAGAGGCTAGTGCTTATAGACATTGATTTCTTAGGGCATAAGGCTCTCTGAATGACTTTGGGAGTGAATTAGAGTTGGTTGAGTATAGATAAGCACTTGTTCAAGAGATAAATACTATTTCTCCTCTTAAGAATGCTCATATACATTTTCTACATTTGCTTTGTTTTGGAGGGTCTATGCATCATAATTTGTTTGGTTATGCTATGAATGTTTTTACAATTTGAATTATACCAATTATTACAAGGGTAGTGTCCCTTCTTAGTGGGCCAAGGAGTGAAGATAGAATGGAGGAAGGTGTTAAGCGTGGAAAACCAAATTTCCTAGGTGAAGCAGAGGGAGCACTCAATGGGATTATGAATATCACAAACTGAGAGGAGACTTGTTTTTTAGGAAGTTCATGTATTTGTTCATCAGAGTTGGCGGAGAAAATGGATGATAATAAAATCACAAGGTTGATTGAGGCTACAATTGGAGGGGGGACAACTAAGTGGGATGTGGAAAGATAATACAACAAGATCAATGAGGGGAGAGGTATTGAAGATACTTTAAGACCCTATATTTTAATTAGTAACGTTGGGTTAACAAGAACATAAGTGCCACTAGGAAAAGGAAAGCACGTGGAAAGGATCTATTGCCATTAGGAATGGCCAAATCATGAGGGTCTCCCAAGCTAACCAGGTGCTTAACATATGTTGTCATTCCTTTATTAGGGAAAGTTTGAGATAAAGCATCCTCCAAGAAATCCACTACTTGAGTCATCAATGTGTCAAAGTAAAAGTCATGCCCCATGCACGACATGCAACAAGTTCTTGCATTGAAGTCCCCTACAAGAAGAATGCCTCCCACAACCATGAATTTTTAAATTTTAGGTTGTACTTCTATGAAAGGAGATCCACCAATGTCTGTAATGGTACAAGGTGATGAGAATGGATGAAACTAGTATGCACCGAAAAAAAGTTTCCTTAAAGGGGATTTCCTTGCCAAGGACACCCATAAGAACCTAGCATGAACTTCTGAGCCTTCAAGTCAAATAAAGGGAGTTGGATAATCTTTATGAAAACATGCGATCCAATCATAAGCTTTTGAGCCAAGGCGGGGTTACGATCTGTGTAGTGATAGCTAGGAGTATCTCGGGAAAACAGAGAGTGGCTTTGTATTTGTGTGATGTTTCGACAAAGAAGATCAAGTTAAAATTGCTCCTCACATCCTTTGACAAACTTGGTAAGAAGAAGAGTAAGCCATCACAATTCCACACTATTAAAGCATCCCTAAAACTTGGGATTTGGCATCATAAGGTGAGAGTGGTATGGAATGCCATGGTTTAGACAAACTCGAGAATTGAGAGAAAGGAATCATGAATCCAACACCCAACATTACACCATATTTTACTCGCTTCTTTGTTTTAACTATTTTGATTCTACATTCCTTAAATTCTTCATAGTGGATTCTAGTTAAGTCTTCATCCATGTAAATTTTTTCTAAAAAAGAGAGCAAACTCTTTTTCTCTATACCTTATCTTGAATATTCTTCATCCATAGAACAAGGTAGTTGTTCTTCATCCACAGAACAAGGTAGTTGTGATGAGTAAAGCATATTCTCTAAGTGATATTCTCATGCATTTGCGTGCATGGCCTTTATCTTTTAAGTTGTTAATACTATTTGGTGAAGTCTCCACGTTCAAAATCTGTATGGACAAAATAGAAGAAATAGAATACGAGACAAAAAGAAGAGAATGGCATGTTTCCCTGTGCGTGTAATGATGTCTCAAATCTTCTTTCACCACATGAAGATAATTCGTGTGTGTCGTATAATTAGTGGGTTGTTTAAAAAATCTAAATCAAACAAGTACACCCGTAGGAAAAACTGTATGTGATTAAAAATATGTAGGATAGGATACCTAGCTAAATATAAATGTATTGAAGATATCAATTTTGACTGTAAGTGGTACCTAATGATGATTACAACTAAAATGGCTGGCTAACCCTACTACATACATTGCATCACACAACAAATCAGAGTCCTTTGGGCATGATGATTATTAGGCCTTCCACTTCCACATGCATATAATATGCCTAGGGCCTCTTTTTCCTTATTTTGCGTAGCAGCTGCAATGATTTAAAAAACCCTATATTCCTTGGCTTTAGCTTTCCCTTTCCCATTTCCATATTGAATAAGCACAGAGCGGGAGGGAGTTTGGCAGTGGATGCCCCAACTTAAAATTGTTTAAAGAAGAAGAGAATGGTGGCTTAGATTGGCACTGCACTTGCAAGTGGCAGCATCATGATCATCAGTGTTTAAAAACACACATGAAATATGAAGGTTAAGGGCGTTTGCTGCCACCTTGGGACTTGAGTGGGGGGAAGTTGAAACTTGGAGGGGAGGAATAGGGTGGGAAAACTAATGGTGTTGATGTTCCCGAGAGAAATGGATGAAACTGCTACTGCCAAACAATGCGAACGTTAAACGCTCGGAGCGGGCAGAGTACTTTGTGGTGTGACAGCGATAGTTCTGCTCCTTCACGCCAAGGAAGGAGCTCTCTGTGAATCTTTGTGTTTGGCCTGCAGGAATGAGAATGGGAATGGTAGTTTGGATTTTGATCTTCTTTGCTATGGAAATGGATTTCGGTTTGGTTCTGGGCGATGATGATATGAGAGGGTTAATGGCTTTCAAATCTTGTGTTGAGGATCCATTGGGAGCTTTGAAGGGATGGAATGCAAAAGCTCTAAATGCTCCATGCAATTGGCGAGGAGTTTCTTGTGTCCATGGACGGGTTTGGGAGCTTCGCCTGCCCGGACTAGGCCTTCAGGGTCCTCTCACAGGTGGGCGGGCGGATGGTCGGGTACCAACTTACTATAGCTAGCTAGCTGCATTGTTCTGTATTCCATTGCTTATGAATGTATGTTGACATGCAGCTTCTTCTTTTTGTTTTTGTTTTGCTTTGTTTGGGTTTTGGCAGAGGAGATTGGGCGATTGAGCGAGCTGAGGAAGGTGAGTCTGAGATCGAATCGATTCAATGGAACCATTCCTGTATCGCTAACCAAATGCCTGCATCTGCGAGCTCTGTACCTCGAGAACAATGATTTCTGGGGGCGCCTTCCTTCTTCACTCTCTAATTTATCGGAGCTTTTAGTTCTGAATGTTGCAGATAATTTGTTGCGAGGAGAAATACCAGTCTTGATTGGTATGGAGAGCTTGAGATACTTGAATCTCTCTGGTAATGGTTTTTCTGGGAGAATGCCATCATCGTCGAGCCTGGGAGTACGGCTCAGTTTCATTGATCTATCCATGAATGATTTGTCAGGCCCTGTTCCTGTAGATTTGGGCAAGCATCTGGCTTTCTTGGAATGGTTGGTTCTGGATTGGAATGATTTGGAGGGGGGTATTCCTTCGTCTCTGGCAAACTGTTCGAATTTGATGGTGCTGAGCATGGAAAACAACAGGCTGACTGGACAAGTTCCTGCTGCAATCGGGGCTCTACCAAAACTGGAGAGACTATCTTTAAGTGGGAACAACCTATCGGGTTCGGTTCCATTTTCCATCTTCAACAGTTCCTCCTTGCGTGTACTTCAACTGGGTTTCAATCGATTCTCTGCTTTACCTGCCAGTGCCGGCGCTTCGAGGTTGAGGTTCAAGATACTGGATCTCCAGAGCAACATAATCACGGGTTCCATACCGGCGTTTGTTGCCAATCTCTCCGATCTGGAGGTTTTATCGCTATCCAGGAATGCGTTCACGGGTTCTGTTCCTTCTTCAGTTGGGAAGTTGAGCTTTGCGCGGCAGATAAACCTGTCGGACAATTATCTGTCCGGGTCTATCCCTCCTCAGCTCATCCAATGTCGTAATTTGCAGGTGCTGTATCTGGACGGTAATAGATTAAGCGGGAGCATTCCCGTCTCGCTGTATCTGGACGGTAATAGATTAAGCGGGAGCATTCCCGTCTCTCTCAGCTCGTTATCATCTCTGAAAGCTCTATCTCTGGGAAAAAACATGCTGGTTGGAAGAATTCCGGAGGATTTTGGTAGCCTTATCAATCTGGAGGTCCTTTTACTGGGCTCCAACAATCTGATGGGAACAATACCATCCCAACTCATGCAGCTTCCCAATCTGAGAGAGATGGATCTGAGCGGAAATAGACTGTCAGGTGACATCTCCTCTACCATTGGGTCTCTACAAAGCTTGAGGGTATTGAATCTGGGTTCAAATATCTTTTCAAGCATTGTTCCATCCACCATTGGAAGCCTGTTGATGTTGCGTTCACTGGATTTGAGTCGACAGAATTTGACAGGAGCTCTGCCTATAGAGCTCGCTGGGCTGCCGAATCTGCAGTTTCTTTCTCTGGCCGAAAACAAGTTTTATGGAGTCATTCCGGAGGGGTTCAGCAGCTTAGTAAGCCTGCAGAGTCTGAATCTCAGTGTGAATAATCTGTCGGGTCCAATACCCGGTACCTTGGGCTTTCTCCAAGCTTTGACGAGTTTATCGCTTTCCAGAAACAATCTTTCTGGGAATGTTCCGGTCGAAGAGCTTGCCAATTGTTCCAGCTTGGTAACACTCGATTTGAGATACAACCAGCTTCAAGGTACGATTCCTTCTCAAATCGGTCACCTGACCAATCTTCAAGAGCTGGACTTGGGAAACAATCGCTTGTCCGGAAACATTCCAAATGCCATTTCCAATTGCACAAGCTTGGAATCTGTGGCTCTAGATGGGAACAATCTTACAGGAACAATCCCCAAATCCGTAGGGCGTCTCAAGAATCTGAGAAAGCTTTTTCTGGAGAGAAATTCTCTCAGTGGCAGCATTCCGAATGAGCTGGGAGATTTAGCAACAAATTTGGAGGAGCTGGACCTGTCTGCAAACAATCTATCAGGCAACATTCCAGCAGCTCTGAGCAAAATCCATTCTCTCCGAGTCTTGAATATATCCCGCAATCATCTGAGAGGTGAAATTCCTGCTACCCTCGCAGCACGTTTCAATGCGTCTTCATTTGCCTTCAATCCTTTGCTCTGTGGCATGCCTCTCAACACCACATGCCAACATCGCGTTTATGATCATCATCATCATCGGCATGAAAAGCGCGCTATCCTGGTAATCGCCATAGCTGTGGCATGCGGAGCGCTTGTTCTTGTCAGCGCCATAGCCTGCCTTGTGATCTGTCTTGTGAAAATGGAGCGCAAGAGACGGCGGCTGAGAGAAATAAGCGGCGAACAAGAGAAGAAACTGATCATGTTTTACAACCCAATATCTTATGCAAATGCTCTGGAAGCCACGGGGCATTTTGACGAAGAACACGTACTGAGCAGAACAAGGTATGGAATCGTGTTCAAGGCGTGTTTGCAAGATGGAACTGTTCTTTCAATTAGGAGATTGGCAGACGGAGCAATCGATGAGAGCGTTTTCAGACGAGAAGCAGAGGCCCTTGGAAAAGTGAAGCACCGGAATCTAACAGTCCTGAGAGGATATTACGTGAATCAGGACGTGAGGCTGCTGGTCTACGATTACATGCCCAATGGAAACCTGGCTACTCTCCTGCAAGAAGCCTCTCATCAGGACGGCCATGTTCTCAATTGGCCCATGCGTCATCTCATCGCTCTCGGAATAGCCCGGGGGCTTGCTTTTCTTCACACCAACGCGCACTTGACCATTATCCATGGAGACGTGAAGCCAAACAACGTGCAGTTCGACGCAGATTTTGAGGCTCATCTCTCGGATTTTGGCCTCGATAGGCTGGCAGCTATTCCAGTAGATCCTTCTTCATCCACGCCGACGCCTGTTGGGTCTCTGGGATATGTTTCTCCTGAGATAAATTTAACAGGGCAGCTGACAAAAGAATCCGATGTCTACAGCTTTGGAATTGTATTGCTGGAGCTTCTGACGGGTAGAAGGCCAGTGATGTTTACCCAGGACGAAGATATAGTGAAATGGGTGAAGAGACAACTGCAAACAGGGCAGATTTCAGAACTGTTTGATCCGAGCCTTCTGGAGCTGGATCCAGAATCATCTGAGTGGGAGGAGTTTCTGTTGGCAGTGAAAGTGGCTCTTCTGTGCACAGCCCCTGATCCTCTTGACAGGCCATCCATGACGGAGGTGGTGTTCATGCTTGAAGGTTGCAGAGTCGTAGTTGTTGGTCCAGACATTCCATCTTCCTCCGGTGGTCCTACGTCCCAGACCTCTCCGGTTTGACTCATCAACTCACCTGCGTTTTTTGGCGTTAGTTTTTTTTGTTTGAAATTCCAAACGGTCAGGCTGGACTTCTTCATAATTGTTGTTTGTGCCACGTCATCTGGTCAAACCAGTCAAAGGCAGGTGGTGTCAGGCCCCACTGTAATTTAACACATGATCATGGCATGTCATGTCATGTCATAGCTGAGCTCTGTTAATACTCTCTCATATATAGCTCTTTTGAATTAAAAATCTTGGAGTTTTCGCCGTGAATCAAATAAATGTCTGTCGCTTTATTTATTGTGACTTTTTATTTCATGCTAAATGGCCCTCTCCGGTTTGTGGAATTGAATGGAAATTGAAATTTTGTGTGTGACATAAATTGAACAGTACGACTGTCAGCTTAAAAAACACATTTTCATTTTCATTTCCGGAGTGCCTTGAAACTTTTATTATTACCTCCGTACAAACAACGGTAAGGAGAAAATATGATACATATTTTATAGACATAACGCCGAATCGAGGTTCTTCTTTTGGAGGTTTGCTGGGTCGAATATGTTTTTTGGTTTTTTTTTATCAAGTCAGACAGTGAGACCGAGAAAGTGGAGGGGGCACAGGCAGAAGCAAAAAGTGGAAAAATTGACGTGACATGCAAATTGGAGACACACAACGGTCACCCTTCCTTTCTGAAATTAAAACTTATCCAAACAATTAAACCATGATATTACTTAATAATGAAAAGGGTGCCCACACTGCACGAATCCAACCCCTAGACCATTACCTTTGTCTAAACACATGGACCATGAACTTTCAATAATAATTATAATNTTCTGAAATTAAAACTTATCCAAACAATTAAACCATGATATTACTTAATAATGAAAAGGGTGCCCACACTGCACGAATCCAACCCCTAGACCATTACCTTTGTCTAAACACATGGACCATGAACTTTCAATAATAATTATAATGGTAGGACATCATTAAAGCATTACCGTTATCTAAGTACATGGACCATGCCTTTTGATTATTAATGGTAAGATAATATAAATAGTTGGAACAAGTAGCCTTAAGCCCAACGACCCCAACGAAGGTGTAGGTTTATAATAATAATAAAATAATAATTTATTTTTAAGATTATGATCAAATTAGACATTAAACTGTTGTATGAATTTTTTTTCTAAATAAAAATAAAAATTTATAATAATAATAAAATAATAATTTATTTTTAAAATAATGATCAAATTAAATATCAAACTATTATATGAAACCCCTTCACCTAACAATTTTATTAATAAAATCTACCAAAATATACATACCCTATCCAAAAGTGTATAAACTAAATCTTTGACATATTTTTTTTTGCGAACCTAATCCTCATCTACTACTTTATAATTTCTTTCTTCTACCTTGTCTGTAGTGGGGTACATGTATCTATAACCCTGTGATAGTGATAAATGTCACTTACTCTCTCTTAAGTCGCCCAATCAATGGGACGTCTTCTCTTTAAAAAAAACGTGCACTTTTTTCTATAAATGCATCTTCGTAATATGTGCTATGTTTATATGTGAATCAAAGCGGTTTTGCTAATGCAACTTTCCTTTTATTCAACTCGAGCCTTTCAAACGATTATTATAATAGAGCAAGTTAAAAAATTTAAAATTTTGATTATTATAATTTAAATTTATTGAAAACAATATAATAAATAATTTTCAAACAATTATTATAATAGTTCAAGTTAAAAAWTTTAAAATTTTGATTATTATAATTTWAATTTATTGAAAATAATATAATAAATAATTTATTGATTATTATAATTTAATTTTATTCAAAACAATATAATAAATATTAACTAGTAATAACTAATGGTATTTCAGTAATCTATAAAATAATAAAGMAGGGATAATTTTGAGGAGGGAAACTTTTTAATTATAAGAGAGTAATATATACAAACGAAAATTATCAATGATGTTCTTTATTATATATATTAGTGTTAGGTAGTTATATATAATAATAATTTGATTTTAAAGTTAGAGTTAAACTAGACACTAAATTGGTGTATGAGATCTTGTTTGTGAGACAAGGGATCCAGTGTATAAACGAGTTTATTCTTACAACTGCTCTTCTAGTGAAGTTTTTATTTTATTTTTTGGGGTCATTTAAATATTTTGTATCTTGTGTGTTTTTTTTTTTCATTTTTATTGTAAATACAAAAACATCCTAGGCACACCATAACATTATTATGAAATTGCATTTAAAGTAACATCTTCAAACTATTTCACATGAAATACAACACCATTAAAAACATAAACAAAAAAGCTTAACGAATTACCTTGTTATAACACCTTGCACACACTTTCAATTTTGAAAATAAACAAATAAGAGGTTCCAACTTATTTCTATGCCTCAATTTCTCATAGATCCAATCACTATACAATTGCAATCGACCAAACATTAAGTACAACCTAGGAGAAAAAGAAAAAAGTAGTTACTAATGGTTGTAAAAATAATAATAAAAGTTATGGATTACAAAATTTGCAATAATTATCGTTATTAATATAAATAAATAATATATTCTCCAAAACCAAAAATAATGAGAAAATAAGTGTGCAAGGTGTTTTCTAGCTTCATAAAAAAACATTCAAATTCAGGGAATTGTTATTATATTATATTATATATTATAATATATATTGTTATTATATTATATTATATATTATAATACACATTATTATTATATAATATATTATTATTATTATTGACGATTTTACGATTTTACTAGTAAATTCTACGATGGTATACATATCCTACCTCTTTTTTGAATTTGAACTTGTGACCCCTTAAGAGGGAACACATGTTCTTAACCATTGAGTCCACTCATGCTGTAAATATTAACCATCGAGGTCTACAAATATAGGAAAATGCACATCATTCTAAAGAGAGAATATTAAACCGAAAAATGCGAGAAGAGGATAAAAGAAAAGGCACTACCAATAGAGAAGCAAAGGTAATAATTCAAGGGTTAAGACTATAACATACTCCATTATTCAAAATGCTTTTCTCTCAAAACTTTTGAATGAAGAGTTTTGTTACTAGGAGTGCTCATCTTTTCATGTTGCTTTTTTTTGGAGGTACAATGTGATGGTTTTATTCTTTAGATGATGAATGCGATAGAAAAGCATTGTATTTGGGTTTAGAATAAGCTTGCCATCTTCATCCAATTTTGGAAGTTCAATATGTACTGTAATGCTTTGTCTAATAACTTTCTTTGGGTAAGATACATGCAAAACTTTATCTGATTTGTAAATTTCCATGGATAATCCAATAGTTGGCTTGATAAAACATAGCTAAACTTGATTTACTCTAGTGAACCTATGCTCCACTATATAACTATCTTTTTGTGTTTTTAATGTTTTAACAAAGATGTAAGTACACCATTAAGATTCTTTAAATACATAACCTATGAAATAGATTACAATAGCAAAACCACATAATGGGACACAAATATTTACCCTAGAAACCCATATGGTAAAGCAAACATTGAATGAAGGTTTGTACTTTCTGTCTTTTTATATTAGATTACAATAAAATATCAAAGATTTCCAAACTTGTTGCAAAGCTATCATACATTTTGGTCTTTGATAGTACTCTACAATATGCTTGTGTTTCTATTTCACACAATAAACTACTAACACCCCAAAATGTATCTAAACAAGAAATGTATTATTGATAGTATTAAGACATAATTAGTAATGCTAATGACATTTTCTTCATAATCTTTTTTTACTATAATATTTTTCATGATAAACAATGTCGAATTAACTTACCATTTTGATTTTTTTTAGAAAGTGGGGTAAAAAGGTGTTTGATCATTTGAATATTCCCTTTTATTCCACTTTTTTG
>SNQJ01S0019811.1:115322-126780 GCA_010110895.2 Picea sitchensis
GTTCGAGCCATTTTCTGTACTGTCATTTTCTTTCTTTCAACAACTCCTTTATGTTGAGGTGTCCTTGCAACAAAGAATTGCCTTTTTATTCCATGCTTGCTGCAGTAGTCCATAAATTATTTTGAAGTGAACTCTCCTCCATTATCATATCTCAAACATTTGAATTTTAAATCCATTTTGTTTTCAACCATTTCCTTGTAGACCTTGAAGTTTTCAAAAGCTTCTGACTTATTTCTGAGAAAGAAAAATGCAGTCATTCTTGTATAATCATCAACTAATAACATAAAGTATTTCTCACCTTTTAAACTCTTTGTTGTAGTTGGTCCAACTATATAAGTATGCACAATTTCTAGTGGTCTTGTCGTTGAATATTCCTTTGATTTGAACCTAGTCTTTTTTTTCTTTCCTTGTTGACAATGCTTGCATAAAGTGTTGGTTGGTTTCGTGATCTGGGGAATTTCTCTACCTGCTTCCTTTTTGTTGAATTTGATAAGGTTATCAAAGTTTATGTGACCCATTCTTCTATGCCATAGCCAACCTTAATCTTCCTTTCCTAGACAACACTTTTCATTTCCAGTTTCACTTAATACATATATGTTGCTTGAAGTTCTTGCAACTATTGAAATCAATTTTCCCGAACCTTCTTTTCTTATCTCACACTTCTGTGAATCGAAAGTAATTTTATGACCTTGGTCACACATTCGACTTACACTTAGAAGATTATGTTTCATATCTTCTACTAGTAGAACATTTTCTTCTTTGGTATTCTTGTTTCCAATTCTGACTGTACCTTTTCCAACGATTTTAGCTGAATCATCATTTTCGAAGGAGACTGATCCATATCTTTCCTTTCTTAAAGTAATAAACATGTTTTTATCACCTTTCATGTGTTTTGAACAACCACTGTCAACATAGAAACCACATTTCTTATGCTTAGCTTGTAGATCGAGTGTGCATTCTTCATTGCTATGCTTTCTTATCCATGTTTTTTATTGGATAAATTGGTGAATGCAGACATAAACTAATCTTCCTAGATCCACCTGGATCTAGGAAAAAACAAGACATGACATGAAGTTTTCCCTAAGCTTTAATCATTGAGTTTACTATCAAACAAGAGATGAATGGAATACCTTTGAATATGACTTCCTTATATATTTGTTGTTCTTGCTCCGCTTAAGTGCTCTTGTGATATTGGATCTACAATGAAGCACAAACCAAACAAAGTGAAATCAACAATAGTATATTCAATGAAAAATTACACATGTGATAAAGGAGTCATGTAATAAAATGAGAATGATTTTATGGGAAAGAAACATGCCACTGTATTATATTAAGAAAAGTGGAAGATACAACCAAACAACCTTGATGTTGCAAGTTTCCCTTTCGGTGGCCCTTTGCTCCAACACACACACTTGCTCCAAACTTGCATGAAGAGGATACACAATAACTTGATGGACATATGAAGACCTCAAGCATCAATAGAGATAGAATCCTTCATACAATTCTTAGCCTATTCCTTCATAAATTCCTTACTTGATCTTGCTTTCTCTTCCTTAACCTTTTCCATGAGAAACCCATCATTATATAGGAGAAGGAGAGATGGTTAAAGAGAGTAGGATGATCCCACCAAATCAGAGAAGTCATTAGGATCCCAACCATAAAAATTCCACCTCATATTCTAGAAGATTCCCTTCTACAACCTTTGTGAACTTCGTCCTTTCCTTAGTCTTCAAACACTGCCGCACCCTATCTATAGAGTAGCCCGCAGAAACTTTGCAAGCCAAGTTTAGGACAGCCTACAAAAATCAGGCATTTCCACACCGTGTCTTATGTCTAGCATGCGACGTCCTTCTAAAAATAAGTTTTGTAGAGGAGGAAACCAATCACTTTTCTCATGAGAAAGATCCTTTTGGGAGCCTAAACACACGTTTGTAGAAACATCACCAGGGTGACCAAAATAATGCGTAACAATGTTCTCTTTTAAGGTTCTTGTCTGTGACTGTTGTTGTTCTGTTGTGGTTATCTAGGAGGGATTGTCATTCTACAATCTTTGGCCATGTGTCCAAAGTTGTTACACTTGTAGAATTCGACTTCAGTTCTCAATGATTTAAACCTGTTGTAACTTATTCTCTGTGTTTCACTAGACCTTCTTGGATAACCCTTTTGTGTATGACTTTCAAAGTTGTTTATGTTCCTACTGTTAGTTTCTTGTTTTTATTATTTTATCTTCTTATAACTTCTATGGCACTCAATAATTCTTCTTGGTAGTTAACTTCTACCTCTTCATATTCTTCTTCGGTGTCTTATTTATTAGAGTATTCTATTTCTATGGATAGAACTCTTTTTGTCTCACTGTCACTGACTTCATCTTCATCTGACGAGGAGATGTCTTCTTTGGTGCATAAAAGTTTCTTAAAATCCTTTTTGGTTCTTTTTCCTTTATATGTTTGTTTTCTATTTCAGTAATCTTCATCATTCCTCTTATTTTTCTTATGGGGACATTTGTTAGAAAAATGACCAATACCATCATAATTAAAACAAATCAATGGAAGCTTACATTTATATCTGTTGTTGGTTCCCTTGTTCAATATTCTGACAAAGTTGGCCACTTATTCATCATCTTCCGAGACGTCACTGCTGCTGTTATGTTCTTTCTCTTTTTTCTTTCCCTTTTGTTTTGACCTTTTGGATGCTTTGAAATATGCTTCTTTTATATTTGGATTTTCCTATTCAATTTTCATTTCATATGTTGTGAAGATTCCATGTAGTTCATCCATGCTTATTGATTCTAGATTTGTTCTTTCTTCTAGTGCTGATATCTTAGGATCAAATATCATAGGAAGAGATCTTAATACCTTTTGAACAATTACAACTTCTTTAATTTCTTCTCCCAATCCTATGATTGCATTTACTATTTCATCGACTCGTAAGAAATAAACTGCAATATTCTCATCTTCCTTCATCTTTAATTGTTTGAACTAACCTCTGTAAGTTTGAATCTTTGCTTCTTTGACTTTTGAATCTTCTTCATAAATATTTTGAAGTTTTTCCCAAATCTCTTTAGCAGATTTACAATGTATAACTTTGGTGTATACCGATTCACCAAGACCATTAAAAAGTGCATTTGTGGCTTTGGAATTTTTTTGACCGAGTTTTATTGCTCTTTCACTTGTTGGCGGAACTGTTGGATCTTTGTATCCATCTACTACAGATTGACAAATTTCAAATCCTTGTTCCTGTATATATGTTTTCATCCTTCTTCTCCAAAATGCATACTTTTGTCCATCAAACTGTGGTATTCCATTTTTATACAAGTTGTTTCTCTCCATGATGTACCTTTTAGTGGTTAAACTGATTCCTGAAGGAACTTGCTCTGATACCAATTGTTGGATTATTGGTAATAGAGAAATCTAATCCTTTTTAACCATAACATGCAAGTGTTATATCAATGTATCATTACCATCCAATAGTTGGAGAGTAAATAAACAATTAACAAATGAGAAATCATACACATACACAGTACATGAGTGTTTTTACGTGGAAACCCAAAGTGAAAGAAAACCACTGAATGATTTTTATTATATGTCTTTAAGAATTAGATTCATTGGAAGCACCAACTTCCTTTGTTTTCTAGTTGCAATTGGAAGGAGGCTCCAACCCCCCAGTGATCTGAAAAGATCTTTTAAAGACTATGGTCAAGTTTTTAAAGCATGAGTTCATTAACCATTTAGGAATTGAAGAAAGATGAAGTATTAATGAAGTGACATGGCATCCATAATAAGATATACATATATGGAAATAAGCACAAGAATCATCAAACCATAACTAAAAAAATTGTTAACGGATTTCGACAATATCACCTATGTCTCTGGGCCTTTGTCTTAGTGGGTGAGGATTTCTTATTTCTCTTAAAAGCTTCAAAAGTACATCATAAAAGTGTCAAATAGATTACAAAATGATCCATCTTTGTTCTTCTAGATCTCAAGAACCCAACACAACTGACGACACTAAAAACGGATGAATGAAGCTCCCAGAAATGGCCCGCAAAGTTGCTCTCCTTAATGGCTTCCCTTCATAAAGATGGCTTTGACTGTCAATTTCCTCAGCATTTCTCATTTTTTGAACCTGTCTAAGGATGCGAAGAACCTATGGTTTTTATAGGCTTGAAGTTGGAAACAACCTCCCAACTTCCTCCCAATATCTGGCCTAAAAAAGAGATGCCGATCCTCCAATAATGACCAAAATCCCCCAAAACAGGCTTAAAAATCAATTAAAATCATAATATATGGTTTAAAAAACCAAAAATGTGCATAATAGGCACGCAAACCCCTATCTTCAGCTCCAAGTCACATGGGATAGGGCCATGTATCCATAGGCTGGCACACCCTAGTCGTTATCCCCCCATTTTTTGTCCCTTGGTCGTTGGCATGGACATACGACCATATCCTTAGCTCCCACACACCTTTTTGTTATCTTGTCCCTTGGTATTGAGCCTTTGGTCTTGGTTTATCCCCTCACCGACCGGGGCTTATCCCATACCACACGTGCCATAGTTTGGAGGTCCGGGTTAGATGTTAAGGTCACATGGAATGGTGAATGTGTCTGGGTTGGGTCTAGGCCCCAACCCTTAACTCCACCAAATGAACATTCATTCCAATTCAAATATGAAGTTTAGAATATAGGAGTTAAGTACTACCATGGGCGGGATGGTAGCCCGACCCTACCAAAACTCTTCCCCCAACCCAGAGTTTGCGGGTTCGACTCCTATGGAGTCTCATAAACTTTTATCACTGCCAACCAACTGGAGGGTGCCATGTGGCAGCCCACGACTGGGCCATGTGGCACCATATAATTTTCCCACAATAATGACACATGTCGAGATGTGATTCGCCCACCTTTCTTCCAACACCTTCCCAGTCAACATGCCATGTCACTACCATACTTGCCACGTGTCTGTTGTACCTGCCATGTGTCATACTATTGTACCTTCCATGTGTCATCCGTACTACACAGTCACCTACCACGTCAGCCTACCATATGCCCAATTGTCATTCGTACAACCACATGTCCACCTGTCATTGGGCCACGTCACTGTACAACTGCCACGTGTCATCCGTACAGTGACACGTGTAAAATCTGTATAGTGCCAACTTAGCCTGAAAGTGACGAAAATGAGTGACATGTGTCACATCCTGGTGACACCACATCAACATGATGATGTCATGCTGATGTCATCCTGATCCATGCTGACATCACCTTTCATACTTGCTTACGTCGATGTTGACTTTGACTAAGTTGACTTTTTGCCTGTTTGGGATTTCGGTCAGAACACGATAACTTTCGCATACGGTGTCCATTTGAGGAAATCATTATATGGCCAGAATTAACACGATGAGATAGACACAATGGCACTATTTTCGTCTAATTCCAAGAAATTTGATTTTTATGCCTTCCTGGACACATTTTGGTTCCTGGATCCATTTTGGATCACCTAGTTTTTCAAGATACAACCTGAGGGAAGCTCCAACTCCCCAATTCTCTAGCTACAACTAGAAGGAGGCTACAACCCCCTATGTTCTCCAGCTACAACCACCTATCCTTGCCCCGTCCAACCTCCCTGACGTAGAAGTAGAATGATGGAACCACTGTCACATTATCATTATGAGATATACCACTGTAGAAATGTACCAACCTGTACCACTGACCCGCAACCAACCTGTACTACTTCCCCACAATCAACTTGTACCTGAACTGAACTTGTATCAAACAAATACCACATATACATGACCTATAGTTATGCAACATGCATATGTACACGCCCTATCTATACAATAGCCTGCGTATGTACATGATCTATTTGTTATGCAGCCTGCGTATGCCTTCTAAAACTAGGGTTTTCTTTATTCTAAAAACTTTTGACCCTCTACAAATTCTTTCACATAGATACACAACCTATCACTGTATCTAGATTGTAATTGCACCCTGTGCATGCATCCTCAACCATAGCCTTTACCCAAAGCATCTATATCTCTCTAGTCATGTGCCATACAAGTGTGTATTCATAAACAAGTATAATCACCCTCACATGATCTAGACATTAAACCCTTTCTGATATTCAACCTTTCAATACATCAACCACTTCACTAATACAAGCTCTCAACCATATGCCATAAAAACCCTTAGCCATATGCTAAGAAATACAAGATGTGCCTCAACTCTAACAAGAAGTATCAATGATAAATATTGATTATACCAACACTGTATTTTTGTAGATTTGACTTATATAGAAGATCCCATGCAACCACTAGTCTCTCTAGGGAGAATCCTCAAATATCCATAACCGTTTCTCATGCATACATCAAAATCCACCTACTCATAGAAACAAGACATAACTTTTGAACCAGTGGATAGATATGATGTATTTGATCACTATAGACCTTCCTGGGAGCTTGTTATCAGAATCTAAAACCTTGGCTTCTTCATCTCCTCAGATTTCCATGGTTTTTCCCTCACATACACGTCCTATTATACTGACAGCAAGCGTATGTATGCGCCTTGTTTTACTGGTAGCTCGCGTATGTACACACCCTGTTGTACTATTAGCCCGAGTACACCTCATAACTTAGGGTTTTTTTAGTATTCTCTGTAATTCCAAAACTTTCGCCATCAACCCTTCGTGCTACCTCAGACTTTCGCAACTTCAGATATATCAATGAGTACCTGCAATAAGCCTTACACAATAATAGATATTCAATATGCTCAAGTGTAATTTAAATGAGAGATCCTTGACTCTCATTTATACTTTCATGTAGCTTCCTCAAGGGGTTACCTTCTGTTATCACCGAAGTCAACCCCCTAACTACTACAAGGGCTAGAGCTGGTGCACTTGAAAATGATAATATTTTGACTTAAAAATATGGTGGGTAGAAAGGAAATTTAGACTGATAGGTTTAGGAATATATGCATTTAGTAAACTCCTAAAAGAACAAATGCAATACCTCATAAAATCAAAAGCATCCATACTAAATTCAAATGAAAAGACAATAACAAAGGAACATCTTAGATTTAGAGGGTGGAAGTCCAAATATGAAAATGAAAGGTTCATAAGCTGAAGATCGTAGTCCAGTTTTAGAACCAAAGTATTTGAAATATAATTTACAAGACATAGGTGATGTGCAGTGAAAATTCCCTAGGATCTTAGCTGGACCAATGAAACAAAATGCATTGCAAATCATTTAATTACATTCAGATACGTGAGCAAAAGAAAACAGAGGGAAAACAAATATGAGATTTCATATTTCTAGATTTATGAGAATAAGGCAATACAAGTCTTTTCAGTTGTTAATGAATTACAAAGAATTTCTATATAATTCTCCATCCTCTCAGGCCTTGGAACCCCCCTCTTCATTAGACAATAAATGATCAACTAAATATAAATACCACCCACGAGCAGTTACCAACAATTTGCAACAAATATATGAAAAATAAACTAAAAATAAAACAATCCATCATCTATTTGCAAGAAATCTGGGACAGAGAAGTCAAATATCTTCCAATCTACGTTTTGGAGTCGTCTTGCTAATTGTTCTGCCATGTGCTTTGTCACTAGAAATTTCTAGAGAATTCCTTCCTGATCGGACACAAATTTCTCCGAAACCGTTTTGAAATTTTGAAAATCGTCTGCTTTCGGTTTCGACATATTCCTTACGGTTTGATCGTCCGGTTTCAGTTTCGACAGATTCCTGTGGGTTTTGAACGGTTTCTACAGATTCCTTACGGTTTGATTAATAATTAGGCCCGAAGTTCCCTTCCTGAAACATGACAAGAATTTGCACGAAATTTGAGAATGTATATTTTTATCAATGATCAAAATGCAACCACATGTATTTATGCCTTCAAATGCTAAACTTCTGGATTTAAATCTGGAAGAAAATCCTCCATTAATTCCACCTGCTAAGATCCAGAATAATTATTGCTCCATATGCACTAAAACACTACTGAGCGATTTCGTAGCGATTTATCAAAACTATGAGAGAAAATCACTACAAAAAGATTTCGTAGCGATTTTACAACGATTTCGCAGTACGATTTTGTGATGTGGAACCTAAGCGCTTTAACCAAAACATGAAAACCTCATGATGAACACCAAAATTTGCAATGACTATTTGACACAGTGTGTACGAACTATGATTTTTTCCGTGGATTCCTCATGGCATACGTGTTGAATGTGTTGCCTCGTTTGATCGTGGGCTTTGCTTTGGGATTTCAATGCATAGTGAATAGAACTTAGGAATATGATATTGCAGGCCCCAAAACATAACTTCATAAACAAAAAAGAAGCTGCAACACACATAATATGCCCTTGGTGCTTAACTCTTAGTCTCGGCCTTGTTTTCTTGATGTGTGCTATTGATAGTTGGATTGATGGCTATGGGCCCAATAAAAAAAGGATATTGATGGCTTGGGATAGCTCTAGGATTTTAGTGACCAAAATCCAAAATCCTTTTACAATTTATGACTTGGATTCCATCTTTTTGCCTATAGGAAACTTAGATTTGTGCTGCATAATAGGTAGTCATTAAGCAACGTTCCTTTGACATTTTGAAATTGTAACTCCGGGTACTAACATTGGCTCCTTCTGGTGATGGAATGCTCCCTGTGAGCTGCCAAGAACGATCAAACCTTGTGCCTTTCCATTCTGTTCATCTGTGAAACCCAACCTTGCAAACTTTCTTCTCTGCAAACATTCACAATTTTTGTATTGTGCCTAATCCATTGGGATTGTGGAGTCATTCATACCGCTTCCAAATCTCTACAACTTTATTCAAATTCTGAAAACAGACTGTTGAAAAGAAAACATACTGTTGCAAACAAAACGTACCTCACACTGCAAAGTGTATTGTGCGAACTGAAAATAAATGCTCGAGGACGAGCTTATTATCTACATTGCCTACTCCTACTTCTAATCAACAAAATGTGGCTGATCATGTGTAATCATACTTCCAATGAAGCCATGAAATATTATTACTAACAAAATGATATCCTGGTATGCAGATGATAAAAAAAGAAAAATATGACATTAGCAACAAAAAATTGATGAGCATATTGAACTTACAGTTGTAAGAAAGTGTCATGCCAAAATCTTCCACATTCTGAACCTCTGGAAACATCGACTCCATATAGATGGCCATTGAGTCATGAAAATCACCAACCGTTACCTTGTTTTGCTGGAAAAAATAGATGAATTGTGTTGGAATATCCTTGGCTTTAATTGATCCCTTTATGAAACCAATATCTTCATTTTCTGAATCTAAAAATGAGTCAGGGAAAAACTGCAAACTATCTTTATGGCCCTTAAGATCTTGAGCTAAAATATTCTCCCGGTCAAAGTTTTCAATGCTCTTTTTCAATTCCACAAATGAAACCAAAAATGACTACAAATTGATTTTATAATTACATTTATGCTCATGAAATAGCTGCTTGATTTCTGAAAACTGCTTTTCAAAAATTGGTAAGGAAGAAAACAGAGTCAACATATTTTTCAAATCTTCAAGCCTTCCTTCACTTTCATCCAAATAATCATATGTATAAATGTCAAACACCGATTTTGTTTTTTCATGAATGATGGACATAATGTCTTCATGAATCTTCTCGTCAGATCCTGCCCCTTCACAAATGTCCTGATCTAGGACTTCAAGGTCATCATCATATTCATCGAATATAGGCTGATTTGAAAACATTTCTGAAAATTGAAAATTAGAAACCTCTCCTTCATAATAATCTGTTTGATATTGTAAATTTGAAACAACAGGTGCATAAGAAGCAAGTTCTAAAACATTCTTAGTTATGCAATAATTGATATTATTATCAACTAGATCTTGCATATGTTCTTCTTGGGAAGTAACAACAGAAAGAATTTCATTTTCCTCCATATCTTCATTAATATATTCACTTCCATCCTCACTACTAGAAGAATAAATATGTTGAATATCTAAATGAAATTCTTCAAAACAGTTCTCAAGAAGAAGTCCCTGGGAAAAATACTTTTCACATCGATGATGGAATGCTATATGAAATTATTTTAAAGAAGATATGCTAGAAGGATGCAAATATCGGTACCATTCATGAGAATCCCCTTCTAATGAGTACACACACATTTTCATGAGCACATCTTCCTGATGTATATTTAGTTGAGCCATACATTGAGGAAATCTGATGAGGTGATCCAAAGGATTATCCTCCTTGCTTTCTCTGAACCGTGGAAGGTAGTCTCCCCAAATATCCATAACAAGAAAAACATTAGGAAAACTATTAATGTCAACAAAATTCAAAGGAGGAAACCTTGCAACCACAATGGCTTTCATTCAATCATTTGATGCCATTCTGGATATTCAACTAGTGGAGTCGCCTATGAATCTTTGTACAGTGGAGTCTCCATGGTGAAAGATGAGAAGTCATAAGGTGTCCAGCTTCAGTTCACCATCTAAAGCTATATCTCTTCGTTGTCATTCTTCTAGGGAATATATATTCACTTTCGTCCCAGACAACGATACCAAAAAATGTTATCACCAAGGTCAACCCCCTGTCTGTTACAAGGGTCAGAGCTGGTGCACTTGAAAATGATAGTATTTTGATTTAAAAAGATGGTAGGTAGAAAGGAAATTTAGACTGATAGGTTTAGGAATAGATGAATTTAGTAAACTCCTGAAAGAAAATATGCAATACCTCATAAACTCAAAAGCATCCATACTAAATTCAGATGAAAAGACAATAACAAAGGAGCATCTTACATTTAGAGGGTGGAAGTCCAAATCTGAAAATGAAAGGTTCATAAGCTGAAGATGGTAGTCCAGTTTTAGAACCAAAGTATCTAAAATATAATTTACAAGACACATGTGATGTGCAGTGAAAATTCCCTGGGATCTTATTTGGATCAAGGAAACAAAATGCATTGCAAATCATTTCATTGCATTCAGATACGTGAGCAAAAGAAAACAGAGGGAAAACAAATCTAAGATTTAGTATTTCTAGATTTATGAGAATAGGGAAATACAAGTCTTTTCAGTTGTTAATGAATTACAAATAATTTCTATCTAATCCTCCAACCTCCCAGGCCTTGGAACCCCCCTGTTCATTAGAAAGTAAATGATCAACTAAATATAAATACCACCCACGAGCAGTTACCAACAATTTGCAATAAATATCTGAAAAATAAAATAAAAATAAAACAATCCATCATCTATTTGAAAGAAATATGGGATAGAGAAGTCGAATATCTTCCAGTTTGCATTTTGGAGTCGTCCTTCTAATTGTTCTTCCATGTGCTTTGTCACTAGAAATTTCTAGAGAATTCCTTCCTGATCGGACACAAATTTGGGAGGTGGGGTTTGAACGGTTTCGACAGATTCCTTACGGTTTGATAAATAATTAGGCCCAAAATTCCCTTTCTGAAATATGA
>SNQJ01S0019811.1:136477-158981 GCA_010110895.2 Picea sitchensis
TTTAAGTTTCACACCCCCTACCCTTTGTTAAACATCAAACATGCGGTGGGGGGGTGAAATCCATTATTGGCCGTTGATCAAATATTTTATCGCATGATTTCCATGCGATATAAACATACACCTTTATTAAAATGAAATTTACAATGAGCGACATAATATAATATAAAAAAACTATAAAAAGAAAACAAACCACATAAAACCTTTTAATATAACTATACTAAAATAAAAAATCATCACCAAAATTTAACTTATATGAAACTTAACACTATTTTAAAATAATACGGGTTAAATATAATTAAACTAATACAATGGACCCTTAAAATGTTTTTGTTTCTATGATTTTTTTTTACAAAAATTTAGAAAATGTTACAACACTATGTTCGAGATAATATAATGAAGAATTTATTCTTTTAGATTTGTTGTCATCAATAGTTTTAAGGTTCCTTTGAGGAGCTTTCGGTAGGGCCCTATCCAGGTTACTTGTAATACCCGAGTTTTGACCTTGTGATTAGTAATTTATTTATTTTTATATCATGAAAGGGTCATAGAGCCTAAAAATGCAATAGCTTTGAATATTCATAATAAAAGACATCATCGATTGTAAATGGATAAGGACATATTTATAGGGGGTATGATTCCACGAGAGAGGGGGATAAAGGGAATTATAATATTTTGTCAAGCCCATCTTGGAATTAGTTGGGAAAATTGGTTATGTGAGCTTTATGGGAAGCCATGTGGTGCATTATTTCATGCAAATATATAAACCATATTTTTTTATTGTTGGGGGGGTCCTCAATCATTCTTGTTCATTGTTTTTCTTGGTTTTGGCATGGGAATGAAGAGATGAAGTTGTTTGGTTGTAAGATCTTACTTGTTATACTAGCATTAAGAAATGATGCATGTGTGCATGAGAATGATGGCAGTTGAGGACAACTGTCGACAACTAAGATTCCCTTGAGTTTCTAGAAGTAATATTTCCTGGCTAATAACATTGGAGCCCTAGAAAGAAGTGGAACATCATGAGGGACTGCATTTCTGAGAAGGGGGTTCCTTTATTTGGGTTGTGTAGGATAAAGGAGAAAGAGACATGGTAAATTGGGATTGTTGTGAGTGAGAGAGAGTGAAAGAACAATCTGCAACAACTTGATAGATGGACTAGTTTGAGACTTAGCGTCATCCTAGGAACCCATACTTTGTGGATTCGTATCCTCATCTCAGGGGCGACCTTCTACTAAAATATCTAGAGAAGAAAGGTTTATGTTTGGGTGGAACATCTGATTTATGTATCCAGTTGGTGTGGTCATTTGATAAAGATAAGTGTTCTTTGTAAATTTTATTATTTGATGTGTATTTTTCTTTATGCTACATAATGTGCTTATTTTTTCTTTAAGTTGTAGGGCATGTGCCTGTGATTAATTAATGTTTCTTCATAATTACATGAGTTATTCTTCTACATGCATGCTTTTTTGTTTTATTAACAATGGTATCAAAATCCAAAATAATTTCAAGAACGTAGATTCTTTAGGTACCAAGCATGGGGGTATATAAAAATTTGGTAGAAGAGTGTTGATTATATCACTTGGTTTGTATTATTTGACATAAAGAATGTTTTTAGAAGATTCCAAGCTATAATGTTCCTTGGAATCCATGGAATTGTTTTCTTAAAAATAAGCATTTTTGGAAATTTTTGGATTTTTCGTATAGTGGCGTCAGTGATGATGTAGAGGGTGAAATTATCAATGACATGGTGATGATGTGGACTAGACAAAGTGGTAGGCTTGGGGGTCTATGGTGAAACGGTGGTATGACCCATGGGTGACTTTGGCACCACATCTGATAAGGGGATTATGGGATGTTCATGGAGTTGTTTTCGAATGGTTACCGAAAGTCCCTTAACCAATAAAAACAAACATGTGGATGGAAAGTAGTTTCTGGTTATAGGATGTTAGGGAAATATTAACATCCCTGCTACTCAAACTCTCATAAATCTTTACAACCATTGATATTTATTTAATATTCATCATTTTATCAAGTGCATGTTTAAGTTTGTTTGTTCAATATTTTTAACACTTGGTGATTGATGATGGGTTCTAATTCGAATGGAAGATGCCAAGTGTAAGGTTATGATGAAGATGCATGAAATAAAATGAAAAAATATGGGACCTCATTGGTAGCATGGGGTAATGAGATGGTTCCATATGGCAGTTGGGTACAAGTGGGGCCCCCAAATGAAATAAAGTATAATATTGAAGCACAAAGTTAAGGAAAGAGGGGGAAGACGAGGATACCATATTGGTGATGAGGCATGGACAGGGTGTCCAAGAAGGTTACATGGAATTACTTCAGGGTGCCAAGTGGACCTAGTGTGCCACATCAACAACCACGTCAACAAGGTGCCACATCAATAGATGATGGCCTATGTTTAAAAAAAATATGGAACCAAATTTTAATTTTTTCCATAACATGAGCAATTTTTCTTAGAATCAATTTAAATTTTGCTGGTATGTCTGTAGTGAGAAGGGATACCAAATTTCTAGTGAGGTCCACTAGCCAATTCATCCCCAATTTTCTATAATTTGAAAATGTTATAAAAACAGGATCACGAAGCAATAGAATAAAAACAAATGCAGAAATAAAACACAGAAGATACACAATATAATAGAGACACAGATATACGTGGTTCACCCAGTGTGGGCTACATCCACCAGAGAAATTTCCAGGTCCTTTCTTTTTATTATCCAACAAATGAAGGGATACAACCTACAACACACCTATTGTAACTTCCTCTTCTTTCTCTCACAACCTCCTCTCTCAGAATACAATATTCACAATGATCCATAGCCGCAATACATTTCCCTCATAAAAGAGGGTTTCCTTCTAGGGAAAAAAAACCCTAACATAACTTCTACTGTCAAATATTCGACCTTATAATGAATGTTCCAGATTTTACTATGAAATTACAATATACATTTATAAGGCAATTTTTCCTTCGGGGGATTCGCCCCCAAACCCCTGCTTTCCCCCAGACCCCCAAGCCAAGGGGATTTGCCCCTGGACCCCATATAGGGGGCAATTCCCCCTTGAAATCCCCTCATGTGGAGGGGTGTACAATATTTTTGGGTGTACAGTCTTCATGGGGTATAAACATGGCTAAAAACAAAGACCTATGAAACATGAAGATAATCAAGCTCCACAACCGACATAAAATTAGTGATTTTTGAAAAATAGGGTGGTACTCTTTGACAGAGGCCCTATTGGTGATGATATTTTTACAGCGGGGTATGGAAATAGACATGAAAATACCCAATGGATCATTTGATTATATTTTAAGGGTTTGGAATGGCGATACAGAAACAGGGAAAAATCAATTATTCCATGCTACTTTTTGGGGACTTTTGGGATTTTCAAAGAAGGAAAAGGGACCCCAGATCATAAATCTAGAAAAATGTATTTACTCAACATTTTACTTGCTCATTAAGATAGAAAATTTTTTCATAGTAAATATTTTCTAGTTCTTCTCAGTTTGGGAGATAGCCAGTTTGACTAAAAAAAATAATTTTGGAGAAGTGTAAAAAGGACAAAGTTGTTGATTACATATTGTTGTAGAATTTGACTGGAGCATCAGATTGAAAATATGAAATTTATGTTCTAACCATCACTATTTTTATTAGTTCCTAATATAAAACAAAAATTTTCGTTCTTGATATATTTTCTTCTGCATGTGGTAGAAGTAGGCCTCTGAACCATATTGCACTAAGGGAAAGTGATCAAATTGGGTGAAAATGGAATTTTTAGAAAGCCATAACTTTCATCTCAGAGATTATATTGAGGCATAAGTATAGTCATTGGAAAGATGATTCAAAGAAGAATAATATTAATGGATTACAATATGGAGAAATGTTATAAGATTCTTCATAAATTGATAAGAAAAGGGACCTATATATTTAATTGACAAAATTTTGTAGTATGCATCATTTCTATCAACAATTATTGCTTGCACATTTTGCAGAATTAGGGGTACAGGAAGAACAAGTCAAGCTAAGGCCTAAACATCAATTTGGGTAATGATGAGACATAATATAATGGACATAGAAGTAGGATGGAACCAGTGGAGTTGGAATAAACTATGAGTAGTCTAAGGATGGAAGTGTAGAGCTACAGGAATGATAATGAGAATATAATAAGATCCCAGGAGGAACAAAATAAAATAAACACTCAGCTATTACAGAGTCCAAATTAGTTTCAAAGACAAATGAAGAATGTATTAGGTTCAAGACATGAGGAAGAATGTAGATATCACACAAGGAGGAATACATATAGAGGATCCAAACACTCCAAAAGTTCTAGTAAATTCAAAGACAACACTACTCATCTACTATATGCTATGGAAAATACCATTAGAAAGGAAAAATACCTGTATGAGTAAGGAAAAGGCAATGAAACGTTTTACAAATCTTGGAAGGATAAGAAGAAGGAGAAATCAAATCAGAGAAAGAAGATATTTAAACCTCCTTTCAAGAGAAATGGTCTTGAAAGATACCAACAAAATAACCTGACTCAAGATGAATCCTTCCCCTATAGGAGGGGTTCCTATTTAAAAATTTATACCCACTCCTTTAGTATGGCGGGGAACCCACTGTTAGCACAGGGGTAGACCCAGGGTTCAACGCACCAACAACGCACCAACAAAACCATAACTACCAGCCCTTTCAGCAACACCTACGAAGCAGTTGAAGTCTCATTCGAGGTAGAGGCAGGGGTGGTTGCAGGACTCCAGTGTCTGCAACCTTAGCTGGGACATAGATCTACGATTGTAACACCTTAAAAAAAAACTTAACAATATATTTCATCAATGTTTAACCAGTATCTACTTCGCAGGTAAACCCCTAATTACAGTGCATCGCAATATTCAACTAGATCTAGCATCTAGCAACACTTAACATGACGAAACATATCAGATCTAGCAGATTCAAGCACTAAAGCACATTCACACAGGTTAGATCCAACATTTACTTTCACTATTAAGCACAAAGCAACAACAGATCTACCTATCATTCATCTATATCAAAGCACTAAGCAAGTAAATACATAAATACATCAATACATTGCATAACGAATTCACAACACAGGATGTACGTGGTTCACCCCCACCCTAGGGCTACATCCACCAAATCTTCATCTTCTTTATTAGCTTTCTTCAGTATTCTTACATGCACAGAGCCTTTAGATCAACTTTGCAGAGGACAAGAGATCTGTGCACTCTGAGCTAGATCCTCCCTCCCCAAGCTAGGTTACAACACAAAGCCTACATATAGTCCTTATAGCCACTTGCACTCAGCTTTGCAAACATACACAAAGAACTTACAACTGTCACTTTCCCTCAACACCACTTACATATGACTTGTCATTCACACTTAACCATTCATTTTATGCTCACGACATCGCATAACATCTATTTATACATTACAAAATTGGGCCTAAACACGGGTAAACCCATGGGCCGACAACCCCATACCCATTACATAATCCCAAATCCCAAAAATCCCTAAAAGGGGGCCGAGATCCCATGATCTCCACTTTATCTTGCGCTCCACCTTCGACAGCCTGTCGAAGTCCCCAAAATAGGTCAAACATGACTAAGGATCCTCAAAACTTGGTCAAGGGCCAATAGGCCCCCAACACTCACCTGTGAATCATCTCGAGTCACTCTGATCTGGATAATTCTACCTCAAAATCCTCGAGCTTGGATCAATATGCTTTGACTTGTTGTTGTTCCATGACCTCCTATTCAACAAACTCTTGGATAACAACTTCATTGATAGGTCCCTCTAGGTGTTGTTCTGCTGCAGTGATGACTTTCTCTAGTTCTACTCCTTGGCCTTCGATTTCTATGAACAGTTGGCAAGCCTCATCCTGTATAGGTTGGATCCTATGAGTCACTTCCATGAATTTACTCTGAATGGCGTGGACCTACTGTTGAGAGGTGCGCTTCTATTGGGATCGCTTCATTCTTTCAACAACTGACAGGGGCTTCAACTGCACCTGTATTGTTTCTGCTTGATACTTCGCCTCTTGGAGCTATGACTCTAGTGTCTTTAGTTATGGATTCTCAGTGAGTTGCTCATATGTTTGGGCACTGCGATCACTCATTTTTTTACATTCCAAGGTGATACCCTTTTTTCTTTCAGCTATGCCTCAAGCAGTTGCTTCCGTTTGATCCCTCACATCCTGCAGGGTGTCGGGCACTGTGCGGAGCTCTAAGTCTGTTATTCTTTGTTGTAGCTGTTGGATAGCTTCTGCAAGCTGTTCTACTTGATGCACGGCTCGGTATTATTCCTTTGGATATAATCTTGTCACAGAGAGAAGTGTTCTATTGACTTCTTCTTTCACTTCGAGTTTCTTTGCGAGCAATTGTTCTTTTTCCTGTTGAATATGTGCTTTCTCCTCTTCAAACTTTCTCTGGAGGGAGACCTTCTCCTGCTCTGCAAATTGACGTTGTTCTACTGCTACTTCTTGCACTTGCTTCAAGGACTGGGTGTCTTGTTCTATTTCTTCTTTTGCACGATGAAGGTGAGCTTTGACCGCATCAGCTAGTCGTCGGAGTTGGGCTAGCTCATCTCCCAACTCTGGTTCTCCTGATGGCAGGGGTGCAATAGACACTACGCGACTAGACTGAAGGGCATGTTGTACTCCTCGGAGCTCGAAATCAATTTTGTCGTACATCTCCTCCTACCTGGCTTCTTGTTTTTGCAAGATTTCCTATGAGGCATTGTTTACAGTTGTGATGATGAAGTCAAAGTTGTCGATAGTGAGCACAGTCTTCGTCTTAGTCACGATGGCTCTGGATTTATTCTGGGAAGAGGGTTTCAAGGGAGAAACCTTCCTCTTATTCAAGGGATCAACCTGATCTCTGGGTGGTGTTACTTCACCTTGCTTCTGCTCATCTTCTTTTCCATTGATCTCATCTACCTTGTCATCACCCCCTCATCCAGGTGATGCTGAAGCAATATTTTCTAAGGCGCTGCTTAAGTCTTGGACTTCTTCGATTTTCTTCCTTCTACTGGCTCCGGGTGTGTCATGTTCTATGTGAGCGGCCTACAGGCTGTCAAGTTCAGGATTAGACATCTCTGCAGGGTTAGCGAGGATAAGGAAGTTGATTGACCATTCCTTAGTTATCTCATCAAGGTCCTCTTCGGTGAGCTTGTAGCACAATTGAAGCTCTTCCTTATGTTCGTCGGCTCGCGCAGTAATATAGATGAAGTGCCGATCTGCACGAAACTTCATGAGGGGTTAGAAGTGTTGTAGGGTGTTCGACTTTGATGGCTCTATTTAGCTAGAGATAATATGTGTGAAAAACTGCATTTGACTGCCATTGTTTTCCCATGTCGCTCGAGTACCAGAGCGTCGTGAACTTCGCAGCAAGTGGCTCGAACGGTTCAATGTCTAGGAAGGTCGCACCTTCTGGCATATCCCAAGCAAAAAATGCATTGAGGATCAAGATCTAGCTAAAGTGGAACTGATAGCCCTGATCTTGTGCTTTGCGACAGTCTAATTCTTGTTGATTAACTAGGTACTTAACCCAGTTCATCTGTACGCCTACCACGCATTTCCCTGCAAGGTCAACGACAAAGCTTGTGACCTGCGTGGGTCTTTTCTTTCTTACTAGCTTCCCTGCAATTAAATGACATTCTAGGCGCATTGCGCCATTCTGTATGGAGGCTACCTTGTAGCTTTGTGTCCCCTTCTCAACATCTCCATAGGTATCCTTGATCTTCTGTGCTAATGCACGATCTATGGCTTTCCCTGGATAGAAATCCTGTGGGTCGGGTCCTTGCATACTCAATCCAGTGATCCTATGGATCAATGTTAGATCGAATGTGATACGACGGTCTAGACATAAGTAGTCACCATGGTAACATGAAAGTAGGAGCTTGACATAGGCGTTATCTTCCTGGTGCCTTCCAAAGTGTGGGATTTGCATTACATTCAAAAGGGTGGACTACGCGAGGTTCATCGTCCATGTCTGGGAGATTATTTTCGAGTTCTTCCTCTTCATCCCGGTCAAGTATTTAAATGGGGTGAGCATACTATGGTTCTTGCGGTATCCTAGGTTGAAGTCATTGAACTTCAACATTGCGATCTTGTCCTGCTGTGCTCGAACTGTGCGTATCCCCTTCAGGAGGTATGCAATAACCATAGTGTACTCAAAATCTCTCGGTACACTATCATGACTTACTGTGTCGACCAGAGGTGGGATGTAGTTGGGAAATATGGTCGGGATCATCTTCGCATTTGCTAAGTCATCTCTATGCTTGGTTATATTTTCTGTGACGACTTGGGATGGCCCAGATCCACGAGTGGTCGACGGAGAGGCTTGCACTCCTCTCGTCAATGATGCTTGAATACTTGCAGACATTAATTTCTCGGCCATGAGATCGATGAGAAATTCTTCGACGATTTTCTCCACGACATTGATCTAGTCCAACATACACGCTTGGATCGGATGGATGAATGAATGAATGCGCAAAACAATAGAACTAGTGTCGATCTTACTAATCAGAATGTAGCAGCAATGAGTTCTCTCTGATACAATTCACAAAAGTGTTCTCAGTGCAACAATTGATGGAATAAGTAGACAACCAGGTAACAGATCTCTCCAACAGGCGAGAAGCCTTCATTAATCTAGTTCTTCCCATTCTGGGGCAGTCCCAACGGTTTGATGGTGAGATTCCTGGCCATAAATGCCATTCTAACCATTCATGGCATCAGTCTAACTGTTATACTATTCCCAACAACTATATTTCTTCTCCATGGCGAAGTTCCATGTGACGCTGTTATGATATCTCGATGAAGTTCTAGTTTTGAAATTTTTCCTTCTGTAAATTTTCCTTTGGAATCTTCTGTAAATTTTCGATCTTTGCTCTCTTCTTGCTGATCTTTCTAGCCTTTTTCTCGGTGATCTTTGTCTCGTTTATCCTCTTTCCATTCTGATTCTTGTCTTATTTTTGCATAGTAACTTCGCATTGTTGAGATTCCTTCATAGGGTGCACGGGTAATACTTCTTCTTTATCTGGGGTAGATGCTTCGATCTTCTGTTAGTCTTCTTGGGTTATTTCAACTTCGACATCCAAGTTAAATAGCTTCGATCTGTTCTCCTATTATTCAATCAACTGTGTGATCCTCCTAGTCATGAAATATTTTAATTCTTTCTTTTTCTGCTCTAAGACTTCTTCTTCTTTCCTTCTAGTCTGATCCTTCTCGATCCAGGGTTTTCCTAGTAACATAGTAAATGGAGCGATGTTCTCAATAAATTTAACAACCTCAAAATATTCCTCTGTCGAAGTTCCATGAGCACTCATAGATATCTGGGTAAGTATTCCACATAGGGTTATTAGTTTTCCTCTAAAAAATCCTATTCCTCCCAATGAAGGAATCATAGCAGGCTTTCCTACATATTCCCAAGTTCTTTCTGTCATGACATTCACCTGTGTTTCTTCATCCAGAACATAGTTAATGTCGAAGTCTCCTATTCTTACTTCTATTTTCTCTTTCTCTTTTAATATCTCTAATAGATTAGTATCTCGATGGTCATTCAGGGTTTCTTTCATCTATAATAGTACAGTCTTTGATTCCTTCTAGGGTTCTGCCAAGGTCTCAATTTCTTGATGTTTCTCAGGGTCTACTTGTTCCATATTCATTCTTGCAAGCTTGGAAATCATTCTAGGGAAATCTAAAACTTCATGGTCCATGGATTTACAATAAAGACAACTAGATCTTATACCATGACATTCCTTAGCGAGATGACCCGGTCTTCTGCAACTGTAACAAAGGGTTAATCCTCTCTTTCTCTTAAATGATCTCCAACCTTTCCTGTACTGCGCACTAGGATCATAGTAGTTAACCTGTAAAAAATTCTTTCTAGGATCCTACATCCATTTGTTAGTCCAAACATTCTTTATATGCATAGGTATAACATATCTTTCACTATTCTTATCATATCTATTCAAATCAAACCTTCTTTCATCTAGTTGTGCCCTACTTTTCAAGCTAGGACAAAATTTATCAAACGTACCTAGATCCATACTCTTGAAACAAAAATTTCCACTTATCTTACCTTTTAAAAAGCACAAAGCTTACATATATTACCTCTTCTCTTCAGATTAGACTTCTTTTCTTAGCACAGAGCTTCACAGATTAAGTAGGATGTTGCGCACTAGGGAAATAGATCTACGTATGGAGGTTTCACAGTTTCATGTTAGATCATCGCACAAAGTTCCTTTTTCCTCAGTTCCCAATAATCACAATTTCATGTCAAATCTTTTCACAAAGCTCAGTTCCCAACAATCACAGTTTCAGGTCCCGACAACAGAACCATTTGTTGGCATAGGGACATACCCAGGGTTCAATGCTACAACAACGCACCAACAAAACCCTAACTACCGACTCTTTTGGCAACACCTGTGAAGAAGATGAAGTCTCACCCAAGGTAGAGGCAGGGGTGGTTGCAGGACTCCAATGTCTGCAACCTTAGCTGGGACATAGATTTGTGATTGTAACACCTTAACAAAGCACTTAGCAATATAGTTAGTCAATGTTTAACCATTATCTATTTCGCAGGTAGAACCCTAATTACAGAGCATCATAATATTCAACCAGATCTAGCATCTAGTGGCACTTAGAATGAAGAAACAAATGAGATCTAGCAGATTCAAGCACTAAGCACATTCACACAGGTCAAATTCAACATTTAATTTCACTATTAAGCACAAAGAAACAACATATCTACCTATCATTCATCTATATGAAAGCACTAAGCAAGTAAATGCAAAAGTAAATCAATACATTGCACAAAGCATTCACAACACATGATGTACGTGGTTCACCCCCACCCTGGGGCTACGTCCACCAACTCTTTGTCTTCTTTATTAGTTTTCTTCAATCTTCTTACATGCACAAAGCCTTCAGATCAACTTCRCAGAGGACAKGATATCTGTGCACTCTTCACTAGATCCTCTCYCCCCAAGCTAGGTTACAACACAAAGCCTACAYACAGTCCTTATAGCCACTTGCACTCAACCTTGAAAACATACACAAAGCACTTACAATTGTTACTTACACTCAACACCAYTTACAACTGACTTGTCATTAACACTTAGCCATTCATTTTATTCTCACTACATATCCTAGCATCCATTTATACATTACAAAATCAGGCCTAAACATGGGTAAACCCATGGGCCGACATCCCCATACTCGTTACATAATCCCAAATTCCAAAAAACCCTAAAAGGGGGATAAGATCCCGCAATCCCCGCTTCATCTTGCGCTCCACCTTCGACAGTCTATGGAAGTCCCAAAAATAGGTCAAACATGATCAAGGATCCTCAAAACTTGGTCAAGGGCCAACCCCCACACTGCCATATATTGATCTAGTGCTTGATTCTTGAGTTAGAAATTGTTTCCTAATAAGAAACTCCTGCTACTATAAGATTTATCCTCTAAAATATGTCAACTTGTAGTCTCAAGTTTTAGATGGTCCTCAAATGATTAAATGCCCACTCCTAGAACCAAGTCCTTACAAGTTAATCTAATGTTAGCATTGTTGAAGGAATATAATTAGTTTTTTGTTTGCTACATACTCTCACAAATTGATGCCAATGTAGGGGTGATAAGATGAGGGTATTGAGTGCCCTCCTTCCATGTGAAGTCCTAGAATATGGTCTTGTAATACCCCTAGGTTGAACCCCAATTGTAATGTAAATGTAATTGTATATATAGGATGGTAGGTCATGGTGCACAAGTTTTGGATAGATTTAAGTGCACGCAAACCAAGGAAAGAGTGTGCCCTTGTTTCATAAATTTGTGTCCACTTGAGTAAGTGCGCTAGGATTTTCATGCACACAAAGCAAGGAAAGAGTGTGCATTGTTTCATAGCTTTGCGTGCACTTGGGTAAGTAAGAGAGGATCACTTCAAAACTTGCACCGGATCGTGTATGTAGCCAAAATATTTTTTGGCTGGAGAGGCTTTGTATATATGTATATTGAGGCCAGAGTGCATACAAGGTTATTAGGCCCAGAGAGTCTGGATTATGAAAAAGGACAGTTCACCTATTTTTGTAAAATGTAATTACAAAAAGATATTAATAAAACATATCACTTCGTGCAGACGAATCAGATGAAAAGAGATACGGGGCTAAACTCCACTAGAATGGGAAAGGGGTGTGAAGCTTAAAGGGAATATTTTCATAATATTTCCAAAAGTATATTTATGGGATATGTATTTATCCTAAGTTCCTAAGGAATGGAAATGGTTCACCAAGTGGAGCTAAGTTATCTCTTAAGATGACAAGTGTCCGGTTATAATCATGCAAATATATTATTGGGCCTTAGTGTATTTTGGGGGGATTTTTCACTCATTCCTGCAGGAGGGAGACCAAATTTCCTCTACTAAGCATTTGCATCTTGTTGTAACTATCTACCATAACATAACCCTATGCTTGGGAAGGCCTATGTGTGATTGAAGAGGCGGGTTGTCAGGCCTGTGTGTTATTGAAGAAATGGATTTTCAGGCCCATGAGAATTCTCTATAAGTGAGATAACTTCTGGGAATTTCTTTCCCAAGGTGCCCAGTTGTAGCTACAGGGCCCCAAGACTACTTATCCAACATGTTGTTCAAGCCCTAGAATAGAAGTGGGGCAACTGAAGGACTGTTTAGTAGAGAAGGGGAACACTTCTTGGGGTGGGAAAATCATGGGGGAATGATCGATTAGGTAGAATTAACACATTACATCATTCAATCATTGCATCATAAATAAGATCCCCTATTTATCGGGATTTCCCACCTTGATTTTGACTCTCATAATTAACTAGATCAATTAGGAAGGATGGCTCTCCCTAATAAGTGGGGTGAGGAGATGGCTCACCTGACAGCGAAAGGTGAGGAAAGATGGCTTGCTCGAAAAAAGGGAAACTAATTTCCTGGCATAAGGAGGGTGAGGAGGGCGAGGAAGGACGCATCATGGTTTTTACTCTATGAATTACCAAGAGAAATTAGTAGTAATTCAAAAGGGAATTTATCATACTAAAATTTGACCAATCCTAGGTGCAATTTCCCTATATAATTCTAAGAGCTTGACTAGATCAATTTCATGTTCTCACTTACCTACATATTTTAACCAATCCTAGGAGGAATGCATCATGTGTTTTCCTATAGGTTCAGAAGGTGGTTTCATTAGGGAATCACATCATCAATTAGGCACACCGATACATCCAATTAACTCATCATTTTTTAGCACTTCGATCATTGAATGAGAAAATTATTTTATTAGACGATGAAATGAAACAACTAGTAATAAGAGGTTGAACCAATGATTGATAAGGTGTTAGAACCCAATGTTGCTACCAAATTAATAGAGTAAAACCAATTCTACAATGTCCTAATGATTTGGTTATGTTTCTAGCTTCTTCTTTATAGAGAGAAAAACCATTCTAAAGTTGGTCGTAAATTTAGTATTTCATTGAAAATCACCACGATTTATTGCTTGTGGCTTCCCACTATGCTTGGCAATTCAATCAAACATATGGTTCAGAATGCTCAGCCGAGTCAAAGAGGCTTGATAGTGGTAAAGGGAAGAACGAATTAGCTACACTAGGAACCATATCGTAGCCAGGGTACCATGATGAGAACGAACTAACGAAATTGGAATAGTGATGTGATGAGGAGCATCGACGGTAAATAAAACATGTCATTCCCAGTGATGTCCCACCACACCCATCAGAGGAAAGGGGGTCTTACCATTCACCCTTGGAACATGTATTCATTCCTCCTTCCTATCACCATCCACCTCCAATATCTTCCTATGGATCCCAATTCGCCTCTTCTCTCGAGCTTGATTTCATACCATTGCTCTAGGATTCCAGTGTTTCACCCCCATTTTTGAAGGGTGAGCTAGAATCTCCAAGTCAAGGTATGCATGCGAGTGAGTAGATGTTTCAATGTGTATAAGGGTGGTCCTGCCCATGACTCAAGCTTAAATTTTCCCATGCTTTCTAATAAAGGTAGCATGCTCCCATGTATGATGCTACACCTTTCCCAATTATCCACCTTTTATAATAAGTTCTGGAATTCAAGTCTTATTGTTCTCCAGTTCCTTCTCCGTGGGAACCATGCCTAAAAACTACTCGTTCGATATTGCGAGTGTTTTCTGTAGATTCCTGACTGATGGAGTCAAAGAGCCCTGGATGAGGTTGTTCAATGGGTTTAGAATATTGGAGTAATGGTAACATGGCTAATGAATGGAACGACAATAGAAAAAAAAGGTGGTTCGGAGGGGATGATGCTCCTAGGGATGATGAGTGTTAGAAGGGGACCTGCCAATGCAATAATATTATTACCATCCACCCAAAAATGTGCATGTGATGACAACTTAATTGATCACTTGTTTCATATCTCTCCTCTATGGATGGACAAAACCAACCACAATCATTCATCAGGTTCTCCCTTGCAGAAATCAGGGATTCAACCTTTTCCCCTATTGAACCTCTAACCTCCACATGAGAGGGAGCATGCTTGGGAATCAAAGAATTTCTTATTCTATCAGGAGATCAGCGGGGGACCTCTTATTCTACTTGTCCTTACCTACCAAGGAGCAAAGAAAAGAATCACCTCTTCTTCAAAGTCTCTCTAACGAACTAGTTAGAAACTTACTTCAAAATTCACTTCATTAAGGTATTCACTTTGTTAAGAAGGAGTTGTTTACTTTGTTACTACCTTTTTGTTAAGGTTGTAGAATTCTTTCCTTGACCCTCAAAGCCTGAGCTGAGCATAGAGAACGAAGGTGAAGGGAAGGTTGTGTAATTCAGGTAAAACCCTCCCTAGATATATTCCCCTCAAAGCTTGCCTTTCTAGCGCCAAAACATATATTATGGGTGTGGTATTACCCTTTCATACTTTCTTTGCTGACTGATCAAAAAACCTGTGAGTGAAAAGAGATCCCATTCAAGGTATTCTTTCCTCGTTCTTGATTTTGATTCCCAAAACCCCTATTCTTGTATTGTATGTCGTTAGCTAGAATGAAAAAAGTTTCTCTCTCATGGTCTCACTCATATGTCAGTCAAAACTCCCCACCCTCAATCACTTTTATTGAAGAAAATAGAAACCCCAACTAATAACCAGGATCACCCTTCCTTTCTCTCTCTTTTTTCGAGAAATAAAATGTAAGGAAGAGTTCAATACCAAGACCTTACCTTCGCTGGTTATCCCAACCCAGTGAAACTTAATCTGGATATGCCTAAGGAGGACATGACCATAATCAATTAAATAAGATCACTAAAAATAGAGAAAATAACGGGCTATCTTCATTGTCTTTCAAAGTAAGAATAGGTAATGTTTTATATATATGTATTTGTTTGGGTTGAGGAAGGAGATTGTTTAGAAGTGTAAGAATTCTTTTGTTGAAGGAAATTATGAGGTTAGTTTTCAAGGTAATCCGATCCAGATTCCCTGGAAGGGTTTCAAAAGTATGTGTTGGAACTAGAGACTCATATATCAAGTGATATCCACCACAGTGGAAAGGCAAAACCTAGTCCAGTTATATGGATTCACTGTATGATTTGAAAGAACACTTACAACTGAACAATACAACTTGTAGATGCTTTCTGAAGGTCTCTTGCTTGATCTTTCCCTGGAAATAACGATAAAGAAATAATAGCCACCGATTGCTCGCTTTCTCTTTTCTCCATGTTCCCCAGGACTGAGCTCACCCAGAATTTCCTACCTTATTGAATGAATGCTATGATGAGGCATTACATATGATGATTCCACATATGAGGTTCATACTCTTTCCATACATAGCTAATCACTGCGAGTCATTTCCAAATAGTCATCATAGCCTCCATACATCATTTCCAATCATCGCCAACCAAAAGGTCATAGCCTATAGTATTTCATAGCCAGTAGTCATTCCCAGAAATAAGGTTATTTTCATAAGTTCAGCTGATTAACAGTCATATTTCCAGTGATTTCTAGCTAGTCATTGTAAGAAGTTGATAGTAAGCTAGTCATAGTAAGTCAGTCATAGCTGCTGGGCTCATGGGATGGGATACTTGACTTAGATACTTGGGTGGAGGCAGTCATATCCTAGATCAAATTTACATAGATCTCAACACTTGACCCTCTACCTCAACAAAAACATAGCCCTCAAAATCTATCTCGAATTCCACCCGAAACTCGATTTCGACCCCCTACCCTACAAAGAAATTGAACCCCACCCCTACAAAGAACTCAAACTCAATATCGACCTCAAGCTCAATTACCATACATAACAAGAGTTACTACCAACTCGATTTGATGGATGATCATTACTTATGATTCACCTAAGGATCATCGCCGCATGGTCTCATTCACGCTAGGAAGGAATGCCAGTCAGTGAGGAGGGTGGTGGGTGTTTCCTAGATAGTGATTGATTGATAACATATTGAGAGATGGGCAGTCCCACATACAACATAAAACATCTACCGAGATGGTGGTCCCACGGACGTACAAATGAAGACTAGCCAGGAGGGATAAGTAGTCGAGAGAAGACCTAACTAGGAGATCTAACCATAAAACCCATACCTACTTGTCAGAACCGCAACCCTAGAACCTTGACCTTGAACTAGACCCAACCCTATCCCTTGACCTCGATCTAGACCGAGACCTCGAAATTGACCCAAGAAATCTTCCAAGAACTCTTCCAAGAACATGACCCTCTATGGCCTCTACCTTAAAACACCCTACAAAGCCCTCGAACCTCGATCTCAACGAAACCATAGACCTCTAAATTTGCTACCAAACACATGGTACTAACCTCACATATATGCAATATTAGGGCCTACAGATACTCCACATAGAGCAACCCACATAGCCTTTATGCCCCACATATAGCTGGAGATCAGACTTCACATAACTAGTCTCATAGAAAGGTTTTTTTTCATTGTCACAGGCTCATCCAATAGCCAATCATAGACAGATAGAAGGTCATTGCCGATAGACAATAGTTGATGCCAGAAGTTGATGCACTCAATAGGAGTATTTTCCGATGGTCGATGCATACACGCATTGCCCATCATACCCCATTTCCACACATAGACAATTACCCTAAGTACATGCCAAATCCACCGAACATGAGATGGGACAATACGAGACTGAGTGAGTGAGTGAGTGAAGTGAGTGATTGAGGCACATCTAGAAGGTAATTGTCAATAGCCGGTTGTTGATCTAGATGTCGATGCACTCATGCTGGTACTCAATTCAGGTGTTGATCACTCGATACAAGTGTTGATATTGGTACTCATCCAGGTGTTTATGCCAATACGCGATACATATGTTGATGCCAGGTTTCAATGCACTTGATTCAAGAGTCAATACAGTCAATGAAATAGACCATAGAACTTGACCCTCTACCTCTACCTCGAGACCCTCTATCTCGATCTCACTTACCGATACGTAACACATGGTTCCTACATCGAATGAATTGAAGGGAGGGATGAATCAACAATGCTTACTTGCGATGCACCTGTTGAGGATCATGCGACAAATAAGTGATAGTCTCTGGTAATCCCAGTATGGGAAGGGAGGTAGGTGGATGATGCTTGATAGTTATTGATTGATTGATACTAAATGTATTCACAGAGGGGTGCTTCTTGTGAGAGGCGTTCTTCTTCTGAGAGGGGTGTGCAAAAGGACAATGTTCTGAGAGAGATGCACAAAAGGATGGGGGGGGAGGAAATAGGAATGTTGACGGGAAGGCATTGATTGATTGCCAACATCTACCGAGAGAAGTTGTACAATGAATGGACTACAACACACATCTACTGAGTGGGGTGGGCCAACAGATGGATCAAACAGACATAACTGATTGTGTGTGTGAGGTGCACGGATATTGATTGGATGAATGGATGCTAGCCAAGAGAAAGAGAAAGAAAATCGAACATGCAGGATAGAGGGGACGAAAGTTAAGGAAGAAATAGTGAGTGTGATGTGGTGCTTAGATTATTTTTTGATATTCACTTATATAATGCAATCATTTCTTGTAATGTTAATGAAATGAGGCTAGGTGCAAGTAGTGAATGAATGGATTATGTGTGCAGTGGGTTAACAACGAATGTGAATGGTTGATGTTAATGAATTCGTGCAGTGCATGAATGTTTAAGTTAATGGCTTCGTGTAGTGGAGTGGCATGTCATGGGAACATGGTGGCTGGCTATCTTAGCGATACCTTTGATCCAAGAGACATTTACCAATGATTTCTAGCTATATATGATTCACCCATTGAGGATCATACACTACAAACAATGGCTATACAAATAATTAATCATACTAGATCTTAAAGTCCAGTCCACATTAGGAACCTTCCAAGGAAGGGGCACAACCTATACATCACAAGAGATGAACTACACCAGGGAATATAGCCAATCATTGCCAATCATACTAGTCATAGACATACATATAACCCATGCTTTCCTGGAGAGATATTGATGGATTGATTCGATTGATGGAAAACATCTATCGCAATGGGGGCTCCAACAGAAAACTTCCCACATCTACCAGAATGGGTGGGAGGGACTATAGATGGACAAATGCTTCCATCTACAGAGAAGGGTGGGCCAATGGACAGTACAGAAATGACACAAGCACAAAATACAACACTAGAGAGGAAGGATTTCAAGCATACACGTTCTGTCTAATCCATTCATTTCAATCCATTACAACCATTACAACCATTACAATCAGTCAATCTAGTCAATCCAGTCAATCCATTATAGAAAGACATTCAGTGAAGTCTAGATATGACAAGTCTATGTGAAATCCAGAGCCCATACCGAGAGTATGAATTAGGTGCATAGAAGGATATTGATTGGATCATTACACAGATGCTGGCCCTGCTCGGCTAGACAAGGGGGAAAGAAGAAGTGAAGTCTTGTGAGGTGCACTAATTACCCTTACAATCGATAATCCTAGGCATGACATGTTACCAATGACTAGGTCTTACCATTGATCGGACCTGGATGGATACACAACCCTTGATCCTTGGGAACCTTGATCCTCTTCCCTCATCCTTTACCTCATCCCTCACCCTCATCCTTGGGAAACTACAGCCTTGGTACTCCTCCTTTACCTTGAGCCTTATATCCTTTAACTTGATCCCTACAACCTCATCCTTATACCCTCATTCGCATCCATATACCCTCATACCTCACCCCTCAATCCGCATTCTGTCTACATTCAACAATCCACACTAGCCAACACTGTACGTGGGTTCCTCGTAACCCCCATTATCTTGGACCAATCCCAGGATGCTAAACATGATACATCCATGCATGAAGTGTTACCTATGACTAGACCACTAAGGACTTACTGACCAGACCTGAAATGATACACAACCCACAAAACATGAACTGGGTCAACAAACAAACACTATTCGGGGAACCCAACCCTTTTTGCCTATGGGAATCCCAAGAAGGAACACACTATCCGAGAGAATCAACTATGTGAAGTGAGTGGTGAACACATTTCTTTGAATAATGGCTTCTGTGAATGACTTTCTATGTGTTGTTAGTGGCTTATGTGAATGGATTTGTGCACTAAATGACATGGGGGGTAGGTAGGTGAATGAAGTGAATGGAGACTATGTGAAAACCCAACACGGGAGAATATACGACACACATATGGGACAACACATGGTATGACACTATGATCGACACTTTCGAGAAAAAATAAACACCTGCTGATCAATATAGCTTGATGCTTCCCGAAGGTAGGTCTCTTGAGTGATATTTCTATCCTTGTACACGTTTAATTGCTTCCAACACAGAAAAGAATTTGAGACGTGTTGTTTACTTACAAGCATATCAATTTTTTTCAACGTTACCACTAGACGACGAAAGAAGTACCCCAAAGTTCCAATATACCTAAGAGAGGAGATGTACCCCATGCGCCATACAAGAGGATGGATAGACATGTTGCTAGAGGGAGTTGCATAGAAACTCGTTGGGGGTGGGGCTAGGGAAGGCAATGAATACATTGATTCTGTGAGTGGCTTGTGCATGGGGGAACATGGTGACTATTTCTTGCTATATATAATTCACTAGTTGATGATTATACGCCATACATTAGCATAAACACCAATCATTTCCAGGAATCATTGGTAGGATTCATTTCCACTGATAGGAGATCATTGCTGTATAGTCGATGAGGAATAGCTAGGATGGGATCATTGGATGGTCTTGGATAGGATAAGAGGCTACGAGGATGGGCTTATAGGATTGGCTACTCAGATGGGCTTGGCTGCTGGGATGCGATCATGGTCTTGGATGGCTGAACAAAGGAATCTTAACGCTATGGAACAATGTGACTAACATGCCGCAACAACTATACATACTGAGAGAGAAACATGGTTGGTTCATACTAAATATGATTATGAAAGGAGGGAATTTAGTAAGCATGCTAGAATTTGCTTAGATTATTTTTGGATAATTATGTATATAATACAAAAGAATTGAATTTGTATAATAAAAGAGAATCTCTTAAAAATGATTCCATGCAAGCATTTTATAAATAATAATTTCGTTTTCCGGGTTCCAATAATATATGATCTGGCTGGGTTCCAAAACTTTATTTTTTTCTATGGGTAACTCAATCAATTATTGTTGTTAATATCATTCCTCTCGATAAGGCAGGTTAGCAGAAAGAGGCTTCGGCAGGCAGGTGAGGTAACAAACTATTCTAAGTCCATGATTTGAATATTTCGTTGGGTCATTTTAGGAGTTGTTCCAGTCGATCAAAAAATCCTTCGCCAACTGTGTATTAAATAAATAAAATATTGGGTTGGGCAGGCATGGTCGATCCAAAAAACGTATCCAAACATGCGTGTTCTAAATAAAATATTGGTTTTTCTGTACCGGCTTGCTACTCATTGGAGTGCCTGCTTCCTTCCCTCTAGTGCTATCTCAACGGGCATCATCCATGTTCTTTCTTTTTCAGGCCCAAAAGTAATTCATCTGGTAGAACACTATGTAATTGTAAGAAAATATAATCACAAATTAATCAAGCTATGGGTACGCACACTAATAAATGCATCTGGTAGGCATGCTATGTAATTGTAATAAAATAGAAAACCAAATTCCTAAGGCTATTTCTGTTTTGTTAGTATGAAGTCATCTGCCCCACTATGGAAACCATCCTTGCTAGGGCAATAACTGTTGGAAAACCTCTCCCACTAGGGCTTTAACTAACTAATTGGGTTGGGGAGGGGGGGGGGCATGCTTAAGGTGAGTCCCTCCGAGTCCTCGTTTCGAGGGGGTCATACATGTATGATCCATCTGATTTCCAAACTAACATTTTTATTTTTGAAAATAGCTTATTTCGTGCATGTAAGATGATTCCTTCCTCTCCTCTAAGGAAGGTGGAAGTAGGCTTAGGAAGGTGAGGAAAAATTCAAAGTAAACGGCTCAAAGAAAGGAAGTTTTGTATGTTGGGCTAGTCTCGGTTGATTAGAAAAATGCTTCCAAATGATCTTTGAAGTTAATAACAATTTTTTTTTGTTAGGGGAGGTTAAACAAGTGTATGATGCATCAAGATTATAGAACTATATTTTTTCAATAGTCAACTCACTTCCTTTCATAATTTCCATATCCTTTGGCCTTAGCGCCTGAATCTAGTAGTATAAAGAAATAACATTTATAACCATGATCTAAACCGACTTCGTTCTAATATTTACTCCCATATCAAGCAGGTGGGGGGATGACCCCAGGCCAGGTTGGTACGGGACATTGAAACCATTCCCAAACACACTTTTGACTATTAACCATTTTGTTCTTAGAGAGTCTGAGAGAATAGGAGATTCCATCAGGGGAGAGAACTCAAGTTTTAATTAATACAAAACATAATTTCACGCCTTTATGCTTAGTACTTCCTAGAAGTTAGGGTGGCTCCAGTTAGAGGATTAGGTTCTTAGTTTCAAACCGATTATATTTAGATTTGTGAGCTCTATGGAAATTCTCTTTTGAACCTTATATGTAATAGCTACTGTTAGCACTCTGTAATTTGCCCAAGGATGTGAGGCAGTCACAGAGGCAACATCAAAACCACTTCGAGTCTTGGATCTAGCCCTCCAAGACTAAGAGAGGGATCTCTCTTTCTGATGTAGCTTTGTTTGAAGAAGTATTAGGCTAGTTATGAAGAACATGGGTTGGGGTTTTTAAATGATTAATTTGGAACAACAAGGAGGGCCATTGGGAAAATGGGGTCTGTGCTTAAAAATGTGATTCACATCAGATCTGGACACAGTTCTTCACAGGGCAAGGTAGTGGCAATATTGGATCGAATTAAGTTTAGATGGCGTCGATTTGAGGAAAGAATAGGAGAGGAAAAAGCCAGGCAAAGGAGCAGTCAAGATGATCCGGATTTATGTAGGAACACAATGAAATACATAAATACACATAAACGCAGAGATGCAGCGGAAAT
>SNQJ01S0019811.1:158991-172460 GCA_010110895.2 Picea sitchensis
AGAAGGGCCAGCATCTATGTAATGATCCAATCAATATCCTTCTATGCACCTAACTCACACTCTCGTTATGGGTTCTGGATTTCACATAGACTTGTTGTATCTGGACTTCATTGAACATCTTTTTGTAATGGATTGATTGGATTGACTAGATGGACTGGTTGTAATGGTTGTAATGGTTGTAATGGCTATAATGGATTGAACTGAATGGATTAGATAGAACGTGTATGCTTGAACTTCTTCCTCTTTAGTGTTGTATTGTGTGCTTGTGTCGTTTTTGTACTGTCCATTGGCCCACCCTGCTCTGTATATGGCAGCAGTTGTCCGTCTAGTCCCTCCCACCCATTTCGGTAGATGTGGCAAGTTGTCTGTTGGACCCCCCATTGTGGTCTATGTTTTCCGTCAATCGAATCAATACATCAATATTGCTCCAGGAAAGCATGGGTCATATGTATGGCTATGATTGGAAATGACTAGTTATATTCCCTGGTGTAGTTCATCTTTAGTGATGTATAGGTTGTGTCCCTTTTTTGGCAGGTTCCTAATGTGGACTAGACTTTAAGATATAGTATGAGGTATGATTTGTATAGCCACTATCTGTAGCATATGATCCTCAACAGGTGAATCATATCTAGCTAGAAATCATTGGTAAATCTCTCTTGGCTCAAAGGTATCGCTAACATAGCCAGCCGCCATGTTCCCATGACACACCACTCCACTACATGAAGTTGTTAACTTAAAACATTCATGCACTGCAGGAAGTTGTTAACATCAACCATTCACATTCGTTTTTAACCCACTGCACACAGAATCCATTCATTCATTGCTTGCACCTAGCCTGGTTTCATTAACAGCACAAGCAATGCTTGCATTATATAAGTGAATATCCAAAAATAAGCTAAGAACCACCTCACGCTCACTATTTCTTCCTTAAATTCCATCCCCTCTGTCCTACATGACTTATTTTATTTCTCTTTCTCTTGGCCAACATCCATTCATCCAATCAATATCCGTGCACCTCACACACTCACTCGGTTATGTCTATTTGATCCATCTGTTGGCCCACCCCACTCAATAGATGTGTGTTGTAGTCTGTCCATTGTACAAATTCTCTCGGTAGATGTTGGCAATCAATCAATGCCTTCCCGTCAACATGTATGTTTCCCCCCCACCATCCTTTTGTGCATCCCTCTCAGAATAATGTCCTTTTTCGCACCCCTCTCAGAAGAAGAACCCCTCTTAGAAGAGGCACCCCTCTCAGAAGACATTCAATATTGATCAATCAATAACTATTAAGCATGATCCACCTACCTCCCTTCCCATACTGGGACTACAAGAGACTATCACTTGTTTGTCGCATGATCCTCGACAGGTGCATCGTAACTAAGCATTGTTGATTCATCCCTCCCTTCAATTGATTCGATGTAGGAACCATGTCTTATGTATCGGTAAGTGATTTAGAGAGAGGGTCTCGAGGTAGATGTCGAGGGTCAAGTTCTAGGGTCTATTTCATCGACTGTATCGACTCTTGAATCAAGTGCATTGAAACCTGCCATCGACACATGTATCGAGTATCGGTATAAACACCTATATGAGTACCAATATTGACTCCTGTATCGAGTGATCATCACCTGAATTGAGTACTTGCATGATACCGGCATGAGTTCATCGATTTAAGTGTGTAAGGATTATGATGCATCTGAGTGTTTAATCCCAATAGTTTAACCAATTATTTTGAAATCCAATTATTAGATTGAGATCCAATATCTATCAATGTGTCGACCTTAGTATGCCTCATTATGACCCTTATGTGAAACAATTTACTTCAAGAATCAAATCCATCACCAATTTTACCTTCCAAACCAACCAATGAAACTTTACATTCATCACCTAAATCTGATCCTAAGTCTGTTGGTCGTCATTTTGTTGCAACTATTTTCCTCCCTTTCTTCTCTTTGAACCACTTCGATCTCTTCTCGAGATGCAATTTCCAGCAATGGTCCCCATCATGCTCTTATTTCTTCCAATGCTTGTAAGAGGGCTTCTCTTCCTTTCGCGCCACTGGATTTTCCTTCTTTCCATTCCTCTTCTTTTTGTCCTCTTTCCTTGAAGACGATTCCCCTAATACACCAACTCATGTTTTCCCTACCTCAATGTATATTGCTTCAAAATAAACATCATCAAGATTAGTAGGTCCAAACACAAATATAGTGTTATGAATATGTGCACATAAACCTCTTATATACTTCAGAAGAGTTACTTGGGTATGTAAAGGAATATCTAACATCAATGCCATTTTATCAAATCCATCAGTCTATTCTTGCACTATTTTACCTTTTCTTAGATTAATACCTTGCCATTCAACTAAATCCTTCTCTTTATAACCCAAAGGATAGAATTGATTTCTAAGTGTAGAAACAAAAACTTGCCATGATGGAAATACATTGCACACTTGTTCGGTGCCATTTTGCAACTTGCTTTGCCTCCAGATGAGTGTTGTGCCTACAAGTCTAAGTGATACCAACTTTATTTGATTTGACTCATCCTTGATTTTTTGCACATTGCAATAAACCTCCATCTGTCCAACCTAGTTATCAAGCCTCTCTGCATTGACTTCACCATCATACATGGGTAATTCAAATTTCACATCAAGATTAAGTAAAGGCATTTCTTGTTTATGTTTATGGGAATTTTTTCTTGTAGTGGATTTAGAACTTCAACTTGAAGAATAAGAAGAAGTTGATGGAGAAGAAGGAGGTGAAGGAGGAATTTGAGGATGGTCATCTCCTTCTTCACTTTTGACCTTTGAAGATTCACCTAGAATCGGTCTCTTCTGTTCCAAGAAATCCTCATATAGAACCTTCATCATCTCCGACATGGTGAAGAAAGTCTTTAGAAATTCTTTCTCATCATGAGAAATTCCCTCCTCTGATGCCATCTTCTCACTTTGAGAAGTTCTCTATCTCGATCCAATCTCGGGATTCTCTTCAACAAGCTCGCCTTCACCATGATTCAGCCTTTCCTTGGTAATCATGCAAACTAAAAAACCAACCGTCAACTAGATCTGATACCACTTGATCCTCAAAAAATGGATTAAATCTCCCAATATATAGATCTGAAAATAAGCATGAAGAACATCAAACCATAAACACCAAAGTGATAACAGAGTTTGGCAATCTCGCCTACATCTATGGCCCTTTGTCTCAATGAGTGAGACTTTCTTATTTATGTTTGATGCTTCAAATTTACATCATAAAAGTGACAATGAATTCCAAAAATGAGCTATATTTGTTCTTTTAGATCTCAAGAACCCATAAAAAATGACGTCACTCAAAACAGATGAACGAAGCTCCCATAAATGGCCCGCAAAGGTGCACTGCATAAAAATGGCTTTGGGTAAACAATTCTTCATCATGTTCCTATTCTGAAACCCCCTTTATGGATTCAAGAACCTCTAGTTTATATAGACTTGAAGTGGATAAAAACCTTCCAACTTCTCCCAAAGATCTAGCCTCAAAAAGGGCCCAAGATCATCCAAAAATGACCAAAATCCCACAAAACTGCTGAAAAATCTAATAAAAATCATATTATATAGTTACTAACCCAATTTTGGGAAAATAAATGGCACATCCCCGAAACCCGGGATCATAGTCATATGGTGCCCTCCATGTGGCCCTGCACTGGCTGCTGATGCGCTGGCCCCTTATCTGTTGGTCTCTAGTCATGTGCAGTGGTCATATCGCCCTGTCCCTATACTCCATGCTCCCCTACACTATTTTAGCTCCTAGTCATAGCCATTGGTTACGTATCGACAAGGCCTACGCCCACGTCCATTTTGAATCCATTCTGAGCACTTTCAATTTTAGGCCTTCCTAGACCCATTTTGGTCCCCGGATCATATTCTAGATCATCGGGACTTCGAATATTCTATGACCTCCATATCTGAGATCTCCTTGAGGTGACATTCCTATGAAGTCTCATATATTATGGCACATGTCCCTTTGAACGATGGATGGTTTCGACTAGTTTCGAAACTTCGGGACTTCATGAGTCCGCTCTCTTTTGTGCACTTTAAAAGAAACTAAGATGCATGCACCTTACCTAGATCCAATGCTTGTTGGTCCTTCGCGCCCAGATCTGATGGCTAGGATATTTTCCTCTTACGTACACTCCTTCTGTCTGGACATGGAATTCATCGGTCCAGATCTCTCCCTTGCAGTTGATCTGATGGTTGTTGTCGCTCTTCCTCATGAGCTTCTGTAAACTTCTTAATTGGAAGAGGTTTCAAATGTCAAATGATGCGGCCTTTGATCCTCAGGTGAGACTAGATACTTGAGTCTCGTCTGCACTAATTCTCCTGATCCTTGGAACTTGAAGCAATTTCGTCTCTGGTGCACACCTTGCGCTAACCCTTATGAGATTTTGTAAATGTAACTTGACCTAAGCTTTGGCGCACACTTATGCTTTCACTGTGAAAACTTGCACCACTTCTCCTTTTAGTTTTATCTCCTGGTGTGCCCACTTGGAAACCCAACCCTCTTCCTCCTGAGTTTGTAAAGTGAAACTAATTTACCTCTGGCACACTCCTTGCACATGACTAGCCTTCAGATGGTTGTCTTTCAACACTTCGTCTAAGTGTTGGCCTAGTGCACTCCTTGCATAGGAATTCATCTAGAGTGTTCAACAACTCTGGTCCTCTTTGATTTCCTCCAACACTTCAGAGTGTGTTGGTTCTATGCACTCCTTGCACTGGCTCAAAGAACTCCCTGCTGAGCTTACAGAGTATTCAGTAACTATGTGGTGTCTCTCCTTGACACTCCTCTCTTCTCAGAACTCGAAACAGAGTTTACCTGTGCACACATGCACCTGCTCAATGCCCTCCTAGAAAAGCTCTACAAAGTGTTCAATAACTTTGTCTCTCTGTGACTCCTCTTCACAATCTCTCCTCCAAGGTATTCAGTAATCTTGATTCTCCCCTTGAGTTGTGATTTCTCTAGTTTTCCCTCCTAGCACGTTCTTCTCTAACTCAAAAGATTTCAGATGTGCACTCCTTACGTTGACTACATAATTTCCAATACTTTGTCATGCACTCCTTGCACAACCTAAAGAACCCAGAACAATTTAAAAAACTCTCAAATAGATAGTGAATTCTACCTTTACCCTGCAAATGGAAACTATTCATACATCTACAGCATATGCATACATAAACACATAGATGACAACATGCATAAAACACAGGAACTCATAAATAGTGAAATTTGTTCATTTGTATTAATATCTGAATGATAATTATAAGGTGTGAGCTCATACTGCAACTGAGTCTCGGCTCTCTCCTTGGATTACAATGGTTTACAATCAACCTTCAGCAGCCTCTACTGGGCATTTTTTACAAAGATTTATACAAGAGGAGACTCATCAAGTCCTTCCCTCCAACTACTCTAGTGGTGTCTAATTACCATCAAAACGCCTATCTACTGAGGAAAATTACATTGAATGAACATAAACACTTCATATCTGAGGCGATGCTCAAGATTTGTGCAACTCAGACCATATTGAAGGCCTTTCTATCCACTTCCTATACAAAGGAATCAACTCGACTCTTCCATCCTTTCAAAATTTAATTGCATTTAATTAAATTTTAAAATTTGAATTCGAGGGAAAAATTAGAGGATTGGTGCCTCTCCCCTCTTTGAATGTGATTTGATGTGTTGGAATGTTGGTGGGTTACTGAGGTGGAAAGGATGCTCCTGCATCATACTCCACTGCTAGGAAAATCATGAGCTCTTTCTATTGTCTCCCTCTGCTCCATTGTTGAAACCCCCCTGGATCCCAAACTCTCTTTTGGAGCTATCCACCTGCTCCTCTGATATGTTGTTGCTTCTTCCCTACTGCTCTTGTAGATCCTCCTCTATTCAACTTCCTCCTACTGACAACTTATTTTTTTGACCTCGGCATCATTCTACGTATCTCCTCTACTACCTCCTCCACCTGCTATGTTGGATGGATCTTTATTTGCAGACTGCTCTACTACATCTCCTCATGCTGAGTAAAGGGAATATCAACCTGATATCCCATGCTATTTTCTTATTCTATGGCCTTGACTTGCCACTTCCCTATAGATTCAGATTTCCCAGCCTCCTTACTAGACCTTTGTCCAGCCATCTCCTCTAATAGCTCAACTTCTACCAGTTTTATTGCTGGTACACTCCCAGCTTCCTCTAGCTTCTCCCTAGACTAGTATGATCCTTCATATGTTTCCAACTTAGTCTGTTGAATGTGATGACTTTGAACTAACACCCTTCTCTCCAAGGCTTCCAATTCTTCAAACAGATCAACAAAATCTATGTTGTCTTCTTCCTCTTCTGCTACAGAATCTAGTGTTGTAGTCATCTCCTGTTCAACTTCCTAGCTGAAAATTCTCAGTGATTCTGCTCAATGCTCTTCTTCTTCTCTCATATATTGGGAATATTTTAATGTCTTCTCATTCTCCTCTTTTATGACAGTCACTTTTGGCTCTCTCTCCTTTGTTGCATCTGGAGTACACAAACTATTAGCTTCACAAACATTTGGCCCCACGACCTCTTCCTCAGATGCTTGTTGCATCACCTCCTCATCTGAAATACACGCAGTGGCCTCGGCTAGGCTATATGGAAAGAATATATCGATTCCTCCGATAATAAGGATGCATATTTGATCCCCCTCTGTTAGCACTCCTTGTTGATATGAACTTTCAACTAAGTTCATGAGATATTCAAATAGTCTCCTCTCATCTCTCTTTCCCACCTGGAAATATGGGATTTCACTTCTTCCCTCCTGGAAGTCTATGAGATCAACCGATCTCTTATCATTTCCCATATGACAACCTCAAATTTCATCGCTACCCTCCTAGCATTCTATGAGATCTCTTCTTCATATCCTCTCCTCGTCACTAAGGTTTTCTCCTACTTTTGGCTTCCAAATGAAAACCTGCTTCTCCTCTCTCTCACTGAGGGTTTCATCTTCCCTCAACCACCTCCTCAACACTTGTTGTTGCCTTCTAGACAACAAATTATGAACATGCCATTTATCCATTTGCTTTAGAGGCCACTCATACCTCCAATGTACTTGTGACTCTTGTTGCATCTTCAGCATCAGCCTATCCATTTATGCTCTGATCTCTTCAAGGTATTTGTCCATATCTGCCTTGATTTTGTGTTGGCAGTCCTTGCCTTGACCACGCCTATGGCCTTCAGTAGCAATTTTTCTTTCTTTATCTTAATCCCACCTCGATGTCTGATGTCTACTCTACAACTGAGAGTGTCTTCAGCTTCTCCTACAGCCCACCTGGATCTCTGTTGGAATGATGCACACTTGCAAGAAATTGCATAGAGAGCATCAACACTCTGCCTTACCCCACCTGGTGTCTATAGGAGAAATTAAACCCCTGATACTACTTGATGTTATCAAGCTATCTCCTCTTTCCTTTTCCTGCTATCTGCAAGAAAAATTAGGCTCTGATATCGCTTGATGCAGACCCCATCTCTCTCCTCGGGGTTGCTCAACCTCCCGGTCTAGGATCATTCAAAATAATGATTTGAATTAGCTATTCGGCCCCCTGCTGGAACCCAAATCAAGTTACACAGGACCCTTTTATCCTAAGGTGCAGGTTCTATGAAAACCCATGGGCTCCTTCTAAGCCCATGTTTCCTTTTAAAAACTTTGAGTAACATGTGCAAGCTCCCTATGCTAGGCCTCTTCTTTCATGTGACCTCAGGCGATGACTAGGAGCCTACTTAGAGGGAACTTCGAAGCTTCGGGCTCCAGGTGTTTTTACTTCACGCTGTGGTCAATTCCTCTGAACCCTGAACTAGCAAAGTTCAACTATCGTGAGAGGGATCGATGGTCCCTGCTCCTTGCACAAATCAACGGCCCACAAAAACTTCGGGGTATGACACTTCAGCAAATTCCTAAACACTAGTCCACAAAACCTCTGGAGTTCCTGATCTTCGAAGTGTAAATCTACACTCCACCTGTCCTCAGCCTCTGATGACTCAGATCTACTTTGGCTACACTTGATTCACTACTTGAAAATTTTCCGAAGGTTCAAACCTATTAAGTGGTCGATCTGGCGACACACGTCCCCCTCTATCCAACGATCACGATTGGCTTCGGCTCTTCGACCTTTAGGAGTTATAGCTCCAACAAACTTCGCTTTCTCCTAGAGTGGCTTTTCCCTGAAGTGGAAGATCTTTCTCCATGCATCCATTTCCAACAGATGGCTCAAATTTACTTCGTGACTTCAAGCTTCGGGAGTTCTGTGCACTCCACTCTTTGTTTTCTTCAAAGTTCTCTATCACCGAAGTGACAAAGATGACACCACATGTCCACGCAATTGATGGTTAGGATTTAGCTTCTTACCTTTGGAGTTTCGGATGATTTTCGATCAACGCTCCACTTCCTCCTCGCTATTTTCTCCAAAGCCCTTGATTTGTTGACACGCATCCTCCTCAGATCGATGGCTCTTGTGGACTTCGCTACTTCGACCTTCGGAAATTTTAGCTTCACCAACTCCACTTTTCGACAAAGTGATTTCTTTCAAAACACATGTATCTCTGCCATGCGTTCTTCTGGATCCAACGGTCCATATCTACTTCTCTCTTCACGACTTCGAAAATATTTCTAATTTGCACTCCGCGATTTCTCTGAAGCTCTTCTCCCCGAACTCGCTTACCCACTGCCACATGTCCCCTGGCGATCAATGTCCAGGATCTACTATGGACTTTGGGCTTCAACTATTTTAGCTTCACCTTACCCGCTTTTCTTCAAATTATTACTCCTACTAAGTGTGTGGATTTTCGTCGCGTGTCCCTTTCAAATACAACGGTCTATATTTCTTCGCCACTTCAGGACTTCGAGGATTCTGCAACCTCCGCGTCTGAGATATACCCGGAGTGCAATTCCTCTGAAGCCTCAGATATTATGCCACCTGTCCCTCCAGACGATGGATGGTTTCAACTAGTTTCGTAACTTTGGGACTTCACGAGTCCACTCTCTTTTGTGCACTTTAAAATAAACTAATATTCATGCACCTTACCTGGATCCAATGCTTGTTGGTCCTTCACGCCTAGATTCAGTGGCTAGGATATGTTCCTCCTGTGCACGCTCCTTCTTTCTAGATGTGGAATTTGTCAGTCTAGATCTCTCCCTTGCAGTTGATCTGATGGTTGTTGTCACTCTTCCTCCTGAGCTTTTGTAAACTTCTGAATTGGAAGAATTTTCAAATGACAAAAGGCTACGGCCTTTGATCCTCTTGTTAGCCCAAAAACTTGGGTCTCGTCTTCAGTTCTTCTCCTGAGCATTGGGACTTGAAGCAAATCCATCTCTGGTGCATACCTTGCATTATCCCTTCTGATCTTTTGTCAATGTAACTTGACCTCGGCTCTGACGCACACTTGCACTTTCACTGTGAAAACTTGCACCACTTCTCTTCTGAGTTTTATCTCCTGGTGTGCCCTCTTGGAAACCCAACACTCTTCCTCCCAAGCTTGTAAAGTGAAACTAATTTACCTCTGGCACACTCCCTGTGCTTGACTGGCCTTCATATGGATTTCTTTCAACACTTCGTCTAAGTGTTGGCCTGGTGCACTCCTTGCACAAGACTTCCTCCAGAGTGTTCTGCAACTCTAGTCCTCTTTGATTTCCTCCAACACTTCAGAGTGTGTTGGTTATGTGCACTCCGTGCACTGGCTCAAAGCACTCCCTTTTGAGCTTACAAAGTATTTAGTAACTTTGTGGTGTCTCTTCTTGACACTCCTCTCTTCTCTAAACTCAAAAAAAAGTTCACCTATGCACATTTGCACCTGCTCAATGCCCTCCTGGAAGAGCTCTATAGAGTGTTCAGTAACTTTGTCTCTATGTGCCTCCTCTACACAATATCTCCTCCAAAATGTTAAAAAACCTTGAGGATCCCCTTGAGTTGTGGTTTCTCTAGTGTTCCCTACTGGAATGTTCTTCTCTGACTCGAAAGAACTTAGATGTGCACTCCTTGCGCTGGCTACAGAGTTTCCAATACTCTCTCGTACACTCCTTGCACAGCCTAAAGAACCCATAACAGCTTAACAAACTCTCAAATAGATAGTGAACTATACCTTTACCCTGCACATGGAAATTATTCATAAATCTACAGCATATGCATACATATACACACAGATGACATCATTCATAAAACACAGGAACACATAAACAATGAAATCTGTTCATTTGTATTAATATCTGAATGATAATTATAATTTGTGAGCTCGGACTACAACTGAGTCTCGGCTCTCTCCTTGTCTTACAATGATTTACAATCAACATTCAACAACCTCTACTGGGCATATTTTACAAAGATTTATACAAGAGGAGACTCGTCGAGTCCTTCCCTCCAACTACTCTAGTGGTGTATAATCACCATCAAAATGCCTATCTACTGAGGAAAATTACATTGAATGAACATAAACACTTCAAATCTGAGGCGATGCTTAAGTTATGTACAACTTAGACCATATTAAAGGCCTTTCTATCCAATTCCTATACAAAGGCATCAACTCGGCTCTTCCATCCTTTCAACAGTTAATTGCATTTAATTACATTTTAAAATTTAAATTCGAGGAAAAAATGAGAGGACTAGCGCCTCTCCCCTCCCTGAATGCGCTTTGATGTGATGGGATGTTGGCGTGTTGTTGAGGTGGAAAGGATGCTCCTGCATCACTTAACCATCTCATTAATTTTCCTTTTTTCTTTTGTTATAGTTGTACTGACCAAGGTTCCCCCAACTTGCTTTTTGGAAATTGAAATCTTTCCACCATATTACGATCTAGATAACTATGACTAGCTATCGAATCAATTAAAACAACAATGTGTTGGTTGTTGATCTTACCTTCCACTTCAATCATATGTGACTAAAACTCATATTTATTTTTATCTAGAGATGCGTATATCCTAGGTACATTTCTACCCATGTACTCCACTGTATCAACGTGTTGTATATTGTCAACAATCCTCACTTTTTCACCTATGTGAGGACAATCTGTGTACATATGATCTCCCTCACAACCCCAACACTTCATTCGTTGTTTCCTTGTTCTTTTCCCCATTACCTATTTCATTCTAGGATCCTTAGGAGTTGGATGTCCCTAAAAATTATTTCTTAAGAATGGTGGCTTCAACCCCTTCATCTTCAACTCCATATTTTCTTTCTTCTTGTCTTCCCATGTCTTTTGGTAAGTGGGTCTTCCTCTATGTTAATCATAGAGACACTTGTCTTTCCTTATAGTTTCCTCCAATGTCTTGGGATCATCATATTGTATCTTATCACTGATAAATGATGGCATTCCACTCAAGTACCTCTGAATCTCAACCTTTTCATCCTTTATGAAAGAAACATACTTCAGTAGCTCTAAAAATATCCTCTCATACTCATACATGGTCATACTTCCAAGCTTGAGTTCAAAGAACTCCTTAATTTTCCTATCATAGTAACGTTTGGTTAAGTATTTATTTTGGAAATACCTCTTGAATTCCCTCCAATTAACCTTTCTCTCATCAATGTGTTGTACTTCCAAAAATTGGTCCCACCACATTGATGTTTTTCCCTTGAATTGGTAGATGGAAATTCTTTGTTCTTCTTGTGAAGAGTAATTATGTAACTGAAAGTACTTTCTCATGCCCAACATCCAAGTCTCCCCATCCTCATTCTTATTGTGCTCACCATAAAAACTAGGAGGATTAATCTTGTTCATTTCTCCTTGTAGCTCATCCAGCCCTAACCTCCCCTTATGCTTACTGATAGCAGATGGGATTGAACTACTGTGCACTCTCCTAGTTGAATGTATTGGAGAGTAATGGTGATGCATGTCAACACTTCTTGTTTCTATTCTCTCATCACGAGACTTGTGTCTCCTCGATTTTCTTGACCCAGTCTCCTTATCCATCTTTTTCTCAATTTTGTCCAATCTTTGTAGCAACTTGATGTTGAAGCCATATTTTTCCTCCTTTGATTTTATAATCCTATCATTATCAACTTTATTGCTTTGGATGTCCTTTTGAAAAAATCTTATGGCCTTCACCAAATTCATTCTTTCTTCCTTGTCTTCTACATGTCCATTTGAATATGTACCCTCATCACCTATATTTTCATACAACCTTCTGACCTCATATTCATGGGTGTATTTTCTTTGTGCATTTTCCATGGTTCTGATCTATGTGTTGATCCTGTACTGATCAATTGTTGTTAACTCTACAAAATGTGAAGGAAACAAGATTTTTTAGACTAAATCATTTATGAAAACCATAAATACTATGCACATTATGTTCCATAAGTGTATCAGAATCCTTTCTTCTGATTCCTGGTGAATTTAACAACCTAATTCAAAATTTTGGGCAAATATTTGGACTCCTCTGTCCAGGACTTTTTCTCCTATTTTCTCTCCTTTTCTTTCTTTCAAAGCTCACATGTATACCAATTATTTTTTATACACCCATATCCACCATGTGCACATGCTCTATACATGCAATACCAATCACACATACAGTGCACCAATATTCAATCTGCACATCTTTTATATCGACACTAATATTTAGCATGATCAACTTTTGGGTTCCGTACATCATTATCTAGTGCACACAATTTTTTTGTCGGGCACCAATATTCCACGCAAATTAAAACCTTTCTCTGTGCCACACCAACATTCATCACACACCCTCTCACACCCAATACTCAATGCGTATCTCCATTTCTACTCCGTGCATCACCAACATTCCATGTGCACGCACTGCACACCAACACTATGCAGGCGCCAAAAAAAATTCTCTGCACAATGCTCATATTCAATGTGCGCTCATTGCACATCAACAATATTCAATGTGCATGACTCGTGCAATATTATTATGCATGGACCCATCAATTATATATGGTGTCGATATTGATTGCACAATATTGTACTCCCATATTGCGTGTTCTCCCCTAGTTTTATACCCCACAGTTCCAATATTTAGTGCATACACTCCATACACTGATATCTTTCACGCACCATAAGTCCTTCACTGTGCAGTGCCAAAATTTTGTACACACAAACTATACACCAATACTTACCACACGCGAGTCCTGTCTCCACTGAGTTGATTTTTCCATATTTTCAGCATACAATCCCACAACCATCACATAAGTGCTCGCCTCACCAACTTCATCTGGATCTTTGTGTTAGGAAAACAGGACCATGGAGCAATAAAATAAAACAAATGCAGAAACAAAACACAGAAGATACACAATACAATAGAGACACAGATTTACGTGGTTCACCCAGTGTGGGCTATGTCCACCAGAGAAATTGTCAGGTCCTTCCTTTATTATTATCCATCATATGAAGGGATACAACCTACAACAAACCCATTGTAACTTCCTCTTATTTCTCTCACAGTCTCCTCTCTCAGAATACAATATTCGCCATCAACCA
>SNQJ01S0019811.1:181038-192711 GCA_010110895.2 Picea sitchensis
GAAACGAGTAAGCGAGTTCAGGGAGAAGAGCTTCAGAGAAATTGCAGAGTGTAAAGGGGAAATATTCACGCAGAGCGAAGTAGATCTGGACCATTGGATCCAGAAGAACATGTCGTGGAGATATGTGTGTTTTGAAAGAAGTACCTTTGGCGAAAAGTGAATTTGGTGAAGCCAAACCTTTCGAAGGTCAAATTAGTGAAGTCCACAGGAGCCTTCGATTTGAGGAGGATGTGTGTCAATAGATCGAGGACTTCGAAGAAAATAGCGAGGAGGAAGTGGAGCGTTGACCAAAAATCATCCGAAGCTCCAAAAGTAAGAATCTAAATCCTAGTTGTCAATTTCTTGGAGACGTGGTGTCATCTCTGTCACTTTGGTGATAGAGCACTTCGAGGACAAGAGATAGTCGAGTGCATAGAACTCCCAAAGCTCGAAGTCACGAAGTAAATCTGAGTTGTCTGTTGGAAAGGGACACATGGCGGAAGATCTTCCACTTCAGGGAAAATCCACTCCAGGAGAAAGCGGAGTTTGTTGGAACCAGAACTACTAAAGTCCAAAGAGCCAAAGCCAATCGTGACCATTGGATAGAGGGAGATGTGTGTCGCCAGGTCAACCACTTCATAGGTTTGATCCTTCAGAGAATTCGCAAGAGGTTTATCAGTCGAGCCATAGTAGATCTGAGTCGTCGGAGGTCGATCACACGTGTAGTGCATATTTACACTTCGAAGATTAGAAACTCCGGAGGTTTTGTGGACTAGTGTTTCAAAATTCACCGAAGTGTTGGAGCCCAATTTTTTTGTGGGTTGTTGATTTGTGTGAGGAGCAGGGATCGTTGATCCCTCTCATGGCAGTTGAACTTTTCCAGTTCAGGGTTCAGAGGAATTGACCGCAGCGTGAAGTGAAAACATCCGGATGTTGAAGCTTCGCAACACCCTTTGAGTAGGCACCTGGTTATCACCCAAGGTCACATGAAAGAAGAACCCTAGTATAGGGAGCTAGCACATGTTACTCAATTTTTTTAAAAGGGAACATGGGCTTAGCAGGAGCCCACGGGTTTTCATAGAACCTGCACCTTAGGAGAAAAGGGGCATGTGTAACTTTATTTGGGTTCCAGCAGTGGGCCAAATAGATAGTTCAACTCATTCTTTTGAATGATCCTAGATAGGGAGGTCGAGAAACCCTGAGGAGAGAGACGAGGTCTGCATCAAGCAATATTAGAGCCTGATTTTTCTTGCAGATAGCAGGAAAAGGCAAGAGGAGATAGCCTGATAACATCAAGTAGTATCTGTAGAAATTTTGATACACTTAATGTATTTCCTGCGATTATCTTGATCTAACAATTATATGCCACTGTTAAATATAGAATTGCTTCTACTATTATTCTTGCAGAAAATTAAACCACGATCACAACCACAATCACAAAATGAAATATCAAGAACACATAACACATAAGTTTTACCGGGAAAGCGTAAAGCTAGAAACCCCACTATCATATATTATGTATATCATGAATCATGAAACAATCTCATACAAAACTCTAATCAAAGAGCTCTTAGTACAATACAATCGTCTCACACTGTCATACACAAATCAACAAATACATGTGCCAATTCCTGTGTCCAGACATATTGCCTCCTCTGCACAATCTCTGCAATTCGAATTCTCACAATTGAATACAATTTCCTAGTTTGCACATGCTCATAAGCATATCCACTGCATGTGTGATCAAATCAAAACTGATAGCCAAACTGTCCCTTTCACATGTTATCTCAACTAGGTCTCCACTGGATTTGACATGCATGTAGTTAACCATGGTGAATCTTTAGTTGCATGTGAGTTCACTGATTAACTAAACTCTCACTAGTGCATGTTTAGTTTCAACTAGCACAACTGATCTTAACTCACTTAAATACACTTATAATTCTGTTACAAATCCAACCCACTCAGTTATGAATGAAATAATAGATTAATATTTATTGTCTAATTTATTTAAGGGAAAAGTAAATTAGACACATGTTTCTTGTTGAATTTTCAACAGTATCAGAGGTTTAATTTCTCCTGTAGACAATAGGTGAGGGAAGGCAGAGTCTTGATGATCTCTATGCGATTGCTTGCAAGTGTGCAGTAGTCCAACAAACATCCAGTTGGGCCATAGGAGAAGTTGGAGACACTCTCAGTTGCAAAGTAGACATCAGACATCTAGGTGGGTTGAAGACAAAGAAAAAAAATGGCTAATGAAGGCCATAGGCGTGGTCAAGGCAAGAACCGCCAACATAAAATCAAGGTAGAGATTTTCAAGGAGCTCGAAGAGATCAATGAAAAAATCGACATGTTGTCGCTGAAGATGCAGCAAGAGTCATAGGTATGCTGGAGGTACGCGTGGCCTATGATGAAGAGGAATAAATGGCATGTTCAAAGGTTGTTGGCGAGAAGGAAACAACAAGTGTTGAGGAGGTGGTTAAGGGAAGTTGAAACCCTCAGTGAGAGAGAGGAGAATCAGGTTTGCATTTGTGAGCTAGAAGTATGAGAAAACCTCAGTGATGAGGAGAGGATATCAAACAGAGATCTCGTAGACTGCCAGGAGGGTAGCAATGAAATTTCAGGTTGCCATATTGGAAATGAGAAGAGATTGGTTGATCTCATAGACTTCCAGGAGGGAATAAGTGAAATCCCATATTTCTAGGTGGGCAAGAGAGGAGAGGAGACTATCTGAATGTCTCATGAACTCAGTTGAGAGTTCATATCAAAAAGGAGTGATGACAAAGGGGGATCAAGGATGTGTCCTAATCATTGGGGAAATCGAGATATTCTTTCCATATAGCATAGCTAAGGCCAATGCATGTACTTTAGACGAGGAAGTGATGCAACAAGCATCTAAGGAAGAGGTTGTGGGGCCAAATGTTTGTGAAGTTAATAGTTTGTGTATTGCAGATGCAACAAAGGAGGGACAACCAAAAGTGACTGTCATAAAAGAGGAGAATGAGAAGACATTAAAATCTTTCCAATATATGAGAGAAGAAGAAGAGAATTCAACATAATTGCTCATAATTTTAAGCTAGGAAGTTGAACAGGAGATGACTACAACATTGGAGTCTATAGCAGAAGACGAAGTAGGCAACATAGATTTTGTTGATATGTGTGAAGAATTGGAAGCCCTGGAGAGAATGGTGATGTTTCAAAGTCAACAAATCCAATAGACTAAGTTGGAAACATATGAAGGAGCATGCCAGTATGGGGAGAAGCTGGAGGAAGCTGGGAGTGTACCAGCAGTAGAAATAGCAGAAGTTGAGCTATTAGAGGAGATGGCTAGAAAAAAGTCTAGTAAGGAGGTTGTGGAATTTGAATCTGCAGGGAAGTGGCAAGTCAAGGCCATAGAATAAGAAAATATCATGGGAGATCAGGTTGATATTCCCTTTACTCAGCATGAGGAGATGCATCAGAGCAGTCTCCAAAGAAAGAGCCAAACAACATAGAAGATGGAGGAGGTAGTAAAGGAGATAAGGAGGATGATGTTGAATTCAACAAAAGAAGCTGTTAGTAGGAGGAATCTGAACAGAGGAGGACCTGCAAGAGAAACAGGGAAGAAGAAACAACATATCAGAGAGGAAGACCCAGTTTTCAATGCTACAACAACACACCAACAAAACCCTAACTACCGACCCTTTTGGCAACACCTACAAAGCAGATGAAGTCTCACCCGAGGTTGAGGCAGGGGTGGTTGAGAGACTCAAGTGTTTGTAACCTTAGTTGGGACACATATCTGTGATTATAATACTTAACAGGGTACTTAGCAACATCAGTTCATTATTATACAACCAATATCTACTTCGAAGAGAAGATAGAGCATTGCAACATATATCCGTATCTAATGTAATTAAGCACCTAGCACAAACAAATGGATCAGATCTAGCAGAAGCAAGCACTAAGAACATTCATAGAGGTCAGATCTAATATTCGTAGCACAAATCATAAGCAGATCTATCTATCTATATCAAAGCACTTAGCAAGAGAGTTTATAAACACATCAAGACAAGCACAAAGTGAAACAACACAATGTTTACGTGGGTCACCCCCACCCTGGGGCTACGTACACCAATTCTTCTTCTTTATTGTCTTCAGTCAATCGGTTACAAGCACAGAGCCTCAAAACCCTACTTCACCTAGGACAGGAGATCTGCACATCTCGTTAGATCCTCCTTCCTTGCATTACAACATAAAGCACTTCAGAGCCTGTTACAATCACTTGCACTTAGCTCTGCAAGTCTCTCTCAGCATGCACAAAGAATCTACAAACCATACTCACACTTAGCACTTAGACATCTTGCATACACCACATAGATGCACCACCACTTCTATCTAGCCTAAGCATCTATTTATATATTACGAAATAGTCCTAAACATGGGTAAACCCATGGGCCGACATCCCAATCTTGTTACATAATCCCAAAAACCAAAAAAGGACCCAAAAAGGGGTCGAGATCCCATGATATATGCTTCATCTTGCGCTCCTCCTTCGACAAACTATCAAAGTCAAAAATAGGTCAACATGACCAAGAATCTCCCAAAACTTGGCCAAGGGCCAACAGGCCCCCAACACTCACCTGTGACTCGTCCCGAGTCACTCTTGTCTGACTAGTTCTGCCTCGAACACCTCAAGCTTGGATCGAGCTGATTCGACCTACTGCTGTGCTATGACCTCTTCCTCGACGAACTCCTAGATTATTACGTCGTTCACTGGCCTTTCTAGGCATTGTTCTATTGCATTAACAACATGCTCTAGCTCTTCTCCTTGGCTCTTGACCTCTGTGAACAAATGATAGGCCTTATCTTGCACAGGTTGGATTCGTTGAGTTACTTCCATAACTTTGCTTTGAATCGTATGGATCTGCGGCTGGACGACGGATTTCTCTTAAGATCTCTTCATTTTTTCTATAGTTGATAGGGCCTTAAACTACGCTTGTAGTATCTCTGCGTGTTGCTTCATTTCCTGGAGCTATGACTCCAATGCCTGCAATTCTAGATTCTCATACGTTTGGGCACTCTGGTTACTTAGTTTCTTTCACTCCATGGCAAGAGCCTTCAGTCTCTCAAATACACTCCTGGTGGTTGCTTCCCTTTAGTCTCTTACATCTTGATGGGTTTTGGGTACTGCACGTAGTTCCAAATCTGCTATATGTTGTTGTAGCTGCTGGACCACTTCTTCAAGTTGCACTACTTGCTGTGGAATTCTCTCTTTGGCCTTTACTTCTACGACTGTCACAAAGAAAAGTGATCTTTTGACCATTTCTTTTACTTCGAGTTGCTCCGTCAGCAACTATTCATTTTCTTTCTACAGTTAGGATTTTTCTTCGTTGAAATTTTCCTGGAGAGAAAGCTTCTCTCATTCTACAGTACTGTGTTGCTCTACAAGGACTCCTTGTACTTGTGTCAAAGCCTGGGTGGATTGTGCTATTTCTTCTTGTTCTCGTCGAAGATGAGCTTCAATTGTATCAACTATTCGGTGGAGTTGAGCTAGCTCATCTCCCAGTTCTGGTGTTCCTAATGGCAGAGGCGCAATAGAAACTACGCGGATGGATTGTAGTGCTTGTTGTACTCCTTGAAACTCGATATCAATTCTATTGTACATCGCTTCCTAATTAGCCTCTTGTTTCTCTTCTATCTCCAACAAAGCATCATTCATGGATGCTATAATGAAATGAAAGTCATCTGAGGTGAGGATAGTTTGCATTTTGGTCATAGAATCTTTTGATTTATTCCGGGAGGAAGGATTCGGGGGGCAAACCTTCCTTTTCTTCGAGGGGTCCTCCTTGTCTCTAGGTGGTGTAACCTCACCTTTATTCTGTTCAAATTCTACACCATCTATCTCTCCTCCATCACCTCCTTTCTCTAGTGATATGGAAGCATTCTTCACGGATTCATTGTCTAAATCCTCAACCTCTTCGGTTTTCTTCGTCCTATTAGGTCTGGGTGTATCCTGTGCAGTTTCTGGACTGTCTGTATCGAATATCTCCATAGGGTCTGCTGGAATGAGGAGGTCTGTCGATCATTCCTTGGTAATATCCTCCAATTCCTCCTCCTTTAGCTTGTAGTAGGACTGAAGTTGTTTCTTTTGCTCGTCAGCCTGCACTGTGATATAAATGAAATGGTGGTCCGCGGTTAATTACATCAAAGACCCAAACCTCTGTAAATTATTCAGATTTATGCGAGGCGTGAACTGCATGGATACCTTCAACTGGTTGTAGTATTTGTGGAACATGAAATTTGACTACCATTGTTTATTCATGTCACTGGAGTAGCACAATGCACTGAACTTCGTGGCCAAAGGTTCACAGGGATCGATGTCCTAGAAGGTCACACCTTCCGGCATCTCCTAGGTGATGAAAGTGATCAGGATCAATAGGCAGCTGAAATGAAATTCATACCCTTCATCCTGGGATTCTCTGTAGTCAAGTTCTAATTAGTTCACCAGGTACTGCACCCAATTCATTTGTAGGCCCTTCACGCACTTCCTTGCGAGGTCGACTACAAAACCGGTGACTTGGGTCAGTCGGTTCTTTCATACTAACTTTCCTGTGATCAATTGATAGGTGAGGCACACTATGATGCTCTAGATATAAGCTACCTGATAGCCTCGCATGCCCTTCTCGACATTGTTGTAGGTGTCCTTGATCCTTTGAGCTAGAGCGGGATCCATGGCTTTTTCGGGATAGAAATCCTATGGGTCAGGGCCTTGCATACTAAGCTCGGTGATCCGATTTATCAACATCGGATCCACTATTATGCGACGGTTTAACCATAGATAACCTCCATGGTAACAAGACAACAACAATTTGACACATGCATTCACCTCCTAGTGTCGTCCGAAGTGTGGAATCTTCATAACGTTCAGTAGGGTGGACTGCGTGAGGTTATGGGTCCATGAATGAGGGATGATCTTCAAATTCTTTCCCTTTGTTCTGGTCAGGTATTGATGTAGGGAGAGCATGTTGTAAACTTTCTAGTCGCCGAGGTTTAAGTCGCTAAACTTCAACGCTGCAATCTTATCTTGGTTTGCGTGAACTGCGCGTATCCCCTTCTGGAGGTACATAGTGACCAAGGCGTACTCAAAATATCTATGTATGCTGTCACGGTTTACAACAACTCTCAAAGGTGGTATATAGGTAGGTAAGATAGTTTGGCTCAGTTTAGCATTTGCTAAGTCATCCCTATGCTTAGTTCGCTTCTCATCGAACGGTCAGGACGGTCTTGCTCCATGAGTAGTTGATGGTGATGCTTGAACTGTTCTCAAGGATGAAGCCCGGATACCTGCAGACATCGACATGACTCTCTTAGTCATCAAGTTCATAAAAAATTCTTCAACAACTTTCTCTACGACACTCAATTCGTCTGACATACACACTCGGGGCTAACAATTGCGGGTTCGGAGAATAACTTAGACACAGTAGTGAGATAGAGAGAAAGAGCGCAACAATCACTGTATAAACTCAGCTTAGTCCATGGGCTCAAATTCTCAATTATAAAAAGTGTTCTCGGTGCATGGCGCAATTGGATAAATAGGTAACTTGACAACGGTTCACTTGCAATGGGTATGAGGCCTCCATTAACCTTGTTCTGTCCATTATGGCATGGTCCAATGGTCTGATGATGAACCATAATTTCATTTCTTCCCATTCAGAGCATTGATCGAATGGTTATAATGTCCCCAACGACTATATTTCTTCACCATGGCAAAGTGCCATGTGTCGTTGTTCTGATATCCCGACGAAGCTCCAATTTTGAGAATTTTCCATCTGCGAAGTTCCCTCTGGAACCTTCTTCAAATTTTCGATTGTATCTCTCTTCTTACTTAGCTTCCTATCCTTCTTTCCAGTGAGCTTCATTTCGGTAGTCCTTTTCCCATTCTAATTCTTATCTTCTTTTGACATAGTCACTGCATGTTGTTGAGATTCTTTCCTAGGACTCATCGGTAATACCTCTTTTTTATTTGGGATAAGTACTTTAGTCTCCTATGGGTCTTCTAATGTTCTTGCAGCTTCAACATCCAGGTCTCTAGTGTTAAATAGCTTCGATCTGTTCTCCTGTTCTTCAATCAAGTGTGCGATCCTTCTGGTCATGAAATATTTCAACTCTCGTTTCTTCTGCTCCAAAATTTCTTCTTCTTCCTTTCGTTTGGCTTGATCTTTATGAATCGAAGGTTTTCCTAGTAACATGGTAAATGGGGCGTTCTCTTCAATAAATTTAATAATCTCAAAATCCTCTTCTGTCGAATTTCAATTTTCACTCATAGGTATCTGAGCGAGCCTTCCACATAAGTTTATCAACTTTCCTCTGAATAACCCTATTCCTCCTAATGAATGAATCATAGCAGGCCTCCATATAGCTTCCCAAGTTCTCTCTGTCGTGATATTCATCTGTGTCTCTTCATCTAGAACATAGTCAATGTCAAAATATCCTATTCTTTCTTCAAGGCATTATTTTTCTTTGAAGATCTCTGATAAGATGATATGTCAGTGGTCATTCAGGGCTTCCTTCATCTGTAGCAATACTTTCTATGATTCTTTCTTGGATTCTTCTATAGTCTCTGGATCCACCTTGGGGTTTTCCTGATTCAGATTCATTCTTTCAACTTTAGCAATCATTCTAGGGAAATCCGACACTTCATGGTCCATAGCTTTGAAACAAAGACAACTAGTTCTTCTTCCAGGGCATTCCTTAGCAAGATGTCCTGGTCTTCTACAGCTGTAATAGAGGTTTAATCCTCTCTTTCTTTTAAATGATCCCCAACTTCTCCTGTACTGTGCGTTAGGAGCATAGGAGCTAACCTGCAACAAATTCTTTCTAGGATCCTGCATCCATTTGTTAGTCCAAACATTCTTTCTATGAATAGGTATAAAATTTCTTTCACTATTCTTATCAGATCTACTAATATCAAATCTTCTTTCATTTATCAATACCCTAGTTTTCAAACTAGGATAGACTCATTTAAACATACCTAGATCCATACTCTAGAAACAAAAATTTCCACTTATCTTACTTCTACAGAGCACAAAGCTTTCAGATCTAAAATTTTTCACTATTCTTACCTTTATCGGAGCACAGAGCTTGCAGATCTTACCTCTTTTAACCAAAAATTCTCACTTTTACCTTTATTAGAGCACAAAGCTTTTAGATCTTTCTTCTTTCCTTTAGATCCGACCTCTTCAGATTTGACCTCTTTTCTTTAGATCTGACTTTCCTCTTGGCACAAAACTTCACAGGTTAAGTAAAATACTGGGCACTAGGGAAATATATCTACACATGGAGCTTTCACAAATTCAGGATGAATCTTTGCACAAGGGTTCTTCTTTCTCAGTTCCCAACAATCACAGTTTCAGGTCCCGAAAATGGAACCATTTGTTTGCACAGGGACAGACCCAGGGTTCAAAGCTACAAAAACGCACCAAAAAAACCCTAACTACCGGCCCTTTTGGAAACACCTGCGAAGCAGATGAAGTCTCACCCGAGGTAGAGGCAGGGGTGGTTGTGAGACTCAGGTGTCTGGAACCTTAGCTGGGACACAGATATGTGATTATAATACTTAACAGGGCACTTAGAAACGTCAGTTCATTATTATACAACCAATATATACTTCGCAGAGAAGACATAACATTGCAACATATATCGAGATCTAATGTAATTAAGCACTTAGCACAAACAGATGGATCAGATCTAGAAGAAGCAAGCACTAAGCACATTCATAGAGGTTAGATCTAATATTCATAGCACAAAGCATAAGCAGATCTATCTATCTATATCAAAGCACTTAGCAAGAGAGTTTATAAACATATCAAGACAAGCACAAAGTAGAACAACACAATTTTTACGTGGTTCACCCCCACCCTAGGGCTACGTCCACCAACTCTTTTTCTTTATTGTATTCAGTCAATCAGTTACAATCACAGAGCCTCAAAACCCTACTTTGCCTAGTACAAGAGATCTATGCAGCTCGCTAGATCCTCCTTCCTTGCGTTATATCATAAAGCACTTCACAGCCTGTTACAATCACTTGCACTTAGCTCCGCAAGTCTCTCTCAGTATGCACAGAGCATCTACAAACCATACTTACACTTAGAACTTAGCCATCTTGGATACACCACATAGATGCACCACCACTTCTATCTAGCCTAAGCATCTATTTATATATTACAAAATAGGCCTAAACATGGGTAAACCCATGGGCCGACATCCCAATCTGGTTACATAAGACCAAAAGCCAAAAAAGGGGCTGAGATATCGTGATCTCCGCTTCGTCTTGCACTCGTCCTTCGATAGGATTTCGAAGTCCAAAATAGGTCAACATGACCATGAATCTCCCAAAACTTGGTCAAGGGCCAACAAGTGACAACAACTGTCAGATCAGTTGTAAGGGAGAGATATGGACAGATGAATTCCACGTCCAGATAGAAGGAGCGTATGCAAGAGGAACATATCCTAGCCATCATATCTGGGTGTAAAGGAAAAAAAAGCGTTGGATCTAGGTAAGGCGCATGAATCTTAGTTTCTTTTAAAGTGCACAAAAGAGAGCAGACTCACGAAGTTTCAAAGTTCTGAAACCAGTCGAAACTGTCCATTGTTCAGAGGGACATGTGGTGTAAGATCTGAGACTTCAGAGGAATTTAACTTCGAGGAGATCTTATATGTGGAGGTTGTAGAATCGTCGAATTCCCGATGATCCACAATTGGATCCAGGGACCAAAATGGGTCCAGGAAGGCCTAAAAATCAAAGTGTTCAGAATGGCTTCAAAACGAACGTGGGCATAGGCCTCATCGATATGTAACCAACGACTATGACCAGGAGGTACAATGGTGTAGGGGAGCATGGAGGATAGGTACATGGCCATATGGCCACTGCACATGACCAGAGACCAACGGATAAGGGGCCATTGCACCAGCAGCCAGTGCAGGGCCAAATGGAGGGCGCCATATGACTAGTGGCCCAGGTTTCGAGGGTTGTGCCATTTATTTTCCAAAAATTGGGTTAGTAACTATATAATATGATTTTTATTGGATTTTTCAGCAGTTTTGTGGGATTTTGGTCATTTTTGGAGGATCTTGGGGAGAAGTTGGGAGGTTGTTACCCACTTCAAGTATATATAAACCAAATGTTCTTGAAGCCATGAAGGGGGGTTCAGAATAGGAAAATGATGAATAATTGTTTATCCAAAGCCATTTTTATGCAGGGAAGCTATTGAGGAGCACACCTTGTGGGCCATTTCTAGGATCTTCGTTCACCCGTTTTCAGTGCGTTAGTTTTGATGGGTTCTTGAGATCTAGAAGAACACATATAGCACATTGTTGTAATCCATTATCACTTTTATGATGTAAATTTTAAGCATCAAACATAAATAAGAAAATCTCACACACTGAGATAAAGGCCCGGAGATGTAGGGGAGATTGTCAAACTCCGTTATCACTTTGGTGTTTATGGTTTGTTTTTCTTCATGCTTATTTTCAGATCTGTATATTGGGAGATTTAATCCATTTTTGGAGGATCAAGTGGCATCAGAGCTAGTTGATGGTTGGTTTTTGAGTTTGCATGATTACCAAGGAAACACTGAATCATGGTGAAGGCAAGCTTGTTGAAGAGAATCCTGATATTGGATTGAGAAAGAGAACTTCTCAAAGTGAGAAGATGGC